>JAYJMB010047306.1:0-19034 GCA_036873735.1 Pouteria campechiana
ATATATATCAAATCAGGTTACCGAACCCCTAACTTACACTAACCCTATTTTAGAAATTGAGTGGGGTTTAACCCTATTTATATAACTCATGTTTTGTATTTCTTAGCCCAAACCAACCCATTTTGGGTCTGTTGTGTTAGTCGGGTAGAACTCGACCCTGTTTACACTGCTACATGGGTCTAAACAGGCTCTACAGGGAAATGGAAGTAAAATTATCCTCATTGCATACTGTGTTGCAAGGATTCATTTATATGATCGTATTTAGCTATTTCTATCTATCCTGATCTATACATAATTAGTTGATAAGATTAAGCACATCATGGTCTATACATGATTAATTCTTTTTTTAAAATTTCTGCAATAGTTAATTATTATTTTTTATTCACCACAATCCTACTATTTCATATGATTAGATAGTGATGTGGTAAATGATAATATGGCACTAGTTTTATAATAAGAATGTGTGAAATCTTTCAGTTTAGGCTACTTTTCTGGTTAAGAAAAAAATTCAATCTAACTATTATATTTGCCATTATTATTTTTAATTAAAATACAAGAAATCATCTTGAATAGAGATTTGCAGAGGTCCCTCGATTTAAAAGACATAAAATTATATATATAATATAATATTATTATAATTTATCAACTAAGGCATTAAAATATTATAAAATTTCTATAAAATCATATATTTATAAGAAAATAATATTTTAAAAAATTGAGGATGCTTAATTAAAAGTTCATGAGTGCATTGATTAAGGAATTCATGTTCACCTTTAAATGATTTCAACTTCGTAGTACATACAAGTGTTTAATTGTAATCATTTTTAAAGTTTTTAACTAAATTGATGACAATTATAAAACTTATAGTCACGTTGAATTTCTTTTAATCATAAAGATAAACTAAAAAAAAAAAGAAGAAAAGATTTCGTGAATGTTTATTATTAAATTGATATCAACAGTACTCAATCGTATGCCTTGAACTGAGGGGATTGTGGTTTCGGAGTTACGATAGACCTTTGTCCAACCGACGGCATTTTTGACTCCTCTAAAGTGCTTGTCTCTGCTTTGCCAAACCCTCTGCCTAACGGAACGTTCTTGTCTGTTTGCCTAAAGGAAATTATTAATAATTGTTTGACTACAGTGGACTCACATGTTTATCTACTTTAATTTTAATTTTATTTTATAACTAACATCGTCTAAGTACCATTGACATGGCCATGTTCTTTGTGTGTGTGTGTCTATATATATATATGTATGTGAGTATATTATCAATTTTACTTTTATATTTTATTTTATATCACATAACATTTTCATTTTTCCTTCTAGCTTTTCAATAAATTTAACTTTTACATTTATTTTACATCTCACCAGACACACCTTAAGCATTTCCCTAATTCTTTAATAAGCTTTTGTCTACTGTAAATCAAACTAATCCTAATCATATTTGTAAAAATCTCAACTTAATCTTATATCAACATAACTTCATAAAATTTGGATTAACTTTAGGTTAGGTTACTCCATCTTAACCTAAATCTATTCAATTGAGTGTGATTGAATATTGTAGTTTTAGCACAATTTTTATAAACTCTCGATCCAACCTAACAATAGTTGCAAGTTGAACACAACCTTATTTGTATTTTTAATTTTATTTAGATAAAATTAAATAAATTAGGAAAATATTAAAATGCCTGATAGATGCTAAAGGGCTTTAACTTAGTTTTTTTTTTTTCATTGATAGGCACAATTCAAACTTATTCAAAACAGAATTAATAACTAAATAAGACTTGGGTCTTATTTGATTTGGTTGAAGATTAGCTTAGTAGCCGATGGATGATAAGCCCTTGAAGTTGAAAAGTTGTTAAAGTTAAATAAATAAAAAGTATTTAATACAATTGAAGCTAAAATATTAAAATAATAAATAAAAGAGTAACTACTTCATAATGCCCACCTTGGTTTTTAAGGTCCAACTATAATGCCTATCTTCTTTTTTTTTTTTTTTTTTAAGGTGGAGTTAGTTGGATTCTGAGTGAAAATTGGTTTAGCCGTAGCAGCACCTATACTAAGTTGAAATAAACTAATTGCATTAAGTGGATCCTCCACTCACAAACTGATCACTCCCCCTTTACAACAATTTGCAATTGGTGTATTGTTAGGAGTTATTGGTAGCAATGCAGCTGCAATGGGTTGTTATGGAAGTACATAAAAGCACACTAGTGATGTCGGTTCATTTCTTGTTAAAGCACACAGGTGGGTGACGCCATTTCATGCAATTTTTATTGAATTAGGTGTGGGTGAGTTCATCATTCTTTGCTTTGAAAGTAAAGATTTGTATGTAACAAGGGAACAGGCAATCAATTATACAAGTAAAATTAAGAAAATAACACTTCTTGGCACTGCATATGTTTTTTTAAAATTATATACCGGGGTCGATTCCCAGTACCTGAAACCGAACCTACACGATTTATGCATGCATACATGCTGTTTCAGAAGGGCCTACCCAGACCTGTCCTATGGGTGCAATTATGCACTAGGTATAGTTTAGGAAGATTAAAAAATTTGATATGGTCAAAAAAGCTTCATCTGCTTATTTTTGAAAATAGATTCATCCTACTTGATTTTAGGTATCAGCTAATAGTTATTTCCACGTCATTATCTCGCGAAACAGATGAACGGTAGGGATGATGTCAAACGAAGACGCCACGCAGCAGCAGGGGCCTGGCCAGAATTTTCGCGCGCGACTCAGCTTCCTGCGCCGCCCAACAATCCTGATCTGCCAAATTTACGATTTTCCTGGATTTCCTGCCCAAACAGGCTTGAATACCTAAATTCCCATTTCTTATTTTTACATTTCTGCCAAAAGCCCAGCTTTTTACCCCAGATCTGAAAGGAGTGCAGTTTCCGTTAGGCTGGCGCTTTCATTGGCTTGCCTTTGCGTGGGTTCGAAGCGTTTTCAAAATCTGGGTTTTTTTAGTTTGTTTCGTTTTTGCATCGGTTGTTGGGCGGGGGTCTGCTCTGCTCTCCCTCTCGCCCTTTCTCTATATAAACCCTAGATCTCCAAGTTTTTTTTTTATTACGCTTCCTAGGACCAGAGGAAGGAAGACGCTTTCTTTCTCCTTCTTTCAGGTTGTGAAGTTCCTGCCCAAGCTCTTATCTCATCAGGTGAGGTTCAGCGGCTTTCTTCTTCTTGAATTTGAATCGTTAGTCTCATCGGGTGGGCTCGATTTCGTGTTTGATATGAATCTGACAGTTACTGGATTGTGTTTTTCATCTAAACGCCTGAAATTTGCGAATTTCCTTTACCGTGTGTACGATCTCTCAGCCCTTGTAATGAACCTGAGTGGTTGGATGGTTAATTCAATGAGTTTTTAGATAAAATCATGTGGAAACTCTTATATTGTTTTGTTATGAGCCGTAGATTGAAGTTTATGACTGTATGGAGCTCCATTGCAGTATTAAGCAATGCTTAGACTGGGAGTGATTGCAGTGTCTCAGTATTCATGAGTGGGGCTGTTGACTATTGATCCATTTGGGTTTTACAACGGGGGTGTTTAAGTCGAATCTAAATCTGTATGACGAATGCTGCTCTGTCAGATTGGATGCCTGAACACTTCTTTTTTCCAACTAGATCTAGATCTGCACAGTTCTTTTTTCTAACTACTGGTGAAGCCTTGGGAACTTTCAAGTGGGGGATTTTAATTGAATGGGGAATTTCAGAGTATGCCTGAGGATCTATAGCAACAGTCTGGATCACCAAAATGTGTAATCTTGTGAACAAACGGAGAACATGAAAGTTACTACATAGCTTTGATTTGTCAACAGTCTGAATTTTGATGATTTGCCTGGTTACTGGAAAATGTGAAAGCCTTCTGATTTTTCTTTTAAATTTCTATTGAATAATAATGATGCCCATTCAATTCCAGCTAGTCTTTAAGTTACTGGGGCTTATATAGATATTTGCCTCTTCAATTTTGGGAAGAAAAGGTGATGGTTTGGATTTTTCTGGTGGCAACAATCTATAGGAGAAGATTCTAAACAATGGCTGCCAATGGTGAATCAACAAAGAAGCCTCCAACCCCATCTCCCTTGCGGAATTCCAAATTTTTCCAGGTAAAGTGACAAAGTTTTGGTTTCTAAAATTTCTGGAGCTTCTGATTTTGCTTTGCAAAAGAGATGAAGGGGGAAAAAGTGATTTCTGTTTCTACTTTACAGATCTGCTTGCTGGACCAGTAATTGTCGTATAACCAGTTCCATTTGTGCATTTTGTGTCATTTACCATTTTTGTTTTTTAATCAGATCTTGTTTTGTTCTATGTATCTTCTTTGTTTTCTTTTTTGGAAATGTTGTTATCTTAAGAGTTCAATGGAAGAAGAATTCCTTCTGTGGTTTTTCATATTCTGTTTAGATTTTTCCTGTTTGATCCAAGTTATAGGTTTTCTAAAGGAAACAAATGGTCAAATACCTGGACTGAATCTGCATTTTGAGGGTTCAAAGGTCCAGCCTCAAGTTGCATTTTTAGAATCTATTGGCCATTCAGGAGAAATGGCCTGAGATGTGGTCTCTGGTTAGTTTTTTCCTCAAGTGACTGGATTCATAACGTGGGTGAACAATGTTCACAATGAAAAGAGGGGAAAAACTCATTTTGTTAACATTTGATATTGTTGAAATATACAGCTGCATAGGTTTAACCAAAAAAGATTTCTGCATATAGTTGTTGGAATGTGTATTTATTTTTGGGATTTTTTTAATATGTCTTTCAGTAAATGGTGTTAAGCAGGCTATCTTATATATAGAATATTCCATTTTTTTCTGCAATTTCTTTTGATTATTTCTTAAGCACTTATTTTCCCCTATTGTCATTGATAGGCCAATATGCGGATTTTGGTTACTGGTGGAGCTGGATTCATTGGCTCGCATTTAGTAGACAAGTTGATGGAAAATGAAAAAAATGAGGTAATGGTCATTGTTGTCATCTACTGCTTCTACCGAATGTTTATTATATTACTTTCAATATTTCAAATTGGAAAGGTTATGAATTGCTCTCGAGAACAACTAAGAGCTCCTTGAGGGTGTTATTAGCAAATCTGTTTCTCTTTCTCATCAAGCCAATTATTTAATTTTGATATATGATTTTATTGCCATTTTAGTCCAAGCATGATCTTATGTTCGATTACAAATTTTTTGTGGAGGCTGATTTCTCAGGATTTTGTTCTGTGGAACTCCTCCAAAGTACATTGGAACAACTGCAGAAAATCGTTTGCAGTGTCAGCAGGGTGATTTGTTGCATGAATGTGCACATCAACCCACAAAAAACATAGAGAGAGGAATGAGAAACCCACAAATTTTTCAAGGGGTTACCTGGATTCGTGGTAAAACAAGGTGTGATAAAGGGGGGTTCTCGTCCTGTTGATGTCTGCTTTACTGAGATCTATTCATCTGCACAAATTATTTAACCCATTTGATAATTGAGCCTCAAATTTCAGGTTCAAGCTGTCCCATCAACACCCTAAGTGGCCTATGCTTCAGTTGTTTTCACTCCTCAAATGTTGGATTTCTTTAATGTCTTTTTTGATTTATCTCCACCTGCCTGATATTTTGTCCATCTTCCCCTAATTTGTCTAAAGATAAAAGTAGCCAATACTCTAGAAGTCTATGTTAATCATAAATCCTGGGACTTTTAAAACCTATATTAATAGACCTTGCTGATTCTTTTATATGTGAAGCCATTCAAGAACTGAGTCTCACAGTGATGATAAGAATAACAACATACCATTTCCATAAGAAAGCTTTAAGGAGAGTGTTTGTGATGTAGGATGAGAAGGGAAGAAAGTGGAAGATGCTCTCAAAGGGATGAGAGGGGAAGAAAGGAGATAAAAAATTGATGAATGAGGAGAGAGACAAGAAAAAAGAGGAAAACAGGGAAATAACCATATTCTCGATTTAATTCATAAAGTGTTAGAAACCCTAACACATGCTACCCTATTTATAGGGTCAAAAGTAAAACCCTAATGATTGCACAATAATAAAAATCACACAAAGCAATAAAACCAATAATCCAAACTAATTATCAAGTTTAAATCTTCAAAATAAAATAATAAACCCTAATTTCTATGACTGCACCAACAGTATGTACAGGTTGGGCATGGTGCATCATGATTTACATCAGTTTGGCCTCTGTAATTCTGCAAATCCTTGTGGGATGATTCACTAAAATTTTGGAACAAGTGTAACTTCCTGGTCCATGTTATATTATTAGGTGGCACAAAAGATGGACATAGTAAATTTCGCAAACAGATCATCACGAGTCATGCATGGTTGGTTAAAAAGTTTGTGATTTGAATCCAAGCTATGCTAAAGTTACTACATGGAGCGGAGCCATAAGGAATTGTAATTTTGGAATTGACAAGGAGATGTGATTATTGGAATCAACAGATGGAAGCCAGACTAAACACCTCAAAATTTTGGGAAATTTTCATGTTGACCAACTAATTTTACAGGAATACAATTTTTTATTTATTTGTAAAATAATTAAAAATTTTCAAATTTGTAAAAGCTTAAATTGTTGTGTGAAAAGACAAAGGTGTACTTATTACCATGTTTGGTAAAGGCGGGGGTAATTTTTATTTTTCGCCACACCAATTTAGGCTGTGCAATTGCCTGACTGTGTAGAATATTTTGAAAGAATTAAAACTTGTATCCTGTTGTGCATTTATGAACAAAACTTGTAGATCAATATGAGAATCCCTCCCAAACTTTTTGTAATTCATGGGCCTGTCCTGGACAATGAAACTTAAAGATGAGATCCCTAAATCTGTTGTGGGTTTACAAACTTTTGGACCCGCTTAAGAATTGCTTGTTGTATGGCAATAGCAGATGAGACAATGATGGAGAAGATGGTCGGATATTCATTTTAGGGAATAAGTGTGGAAATTAAGATTTTTAATGTGGACATCAAGTGCTCAAAACAATGATCAATTTGATTGTGGTTTACATCAAACATTTAATCTTAGTTATACCGTTTAAATTTTTTTTTTATATTATTTTGTATTTAGGACTTTATTTATAGCCATTTAAATTAGAGTTGTGTATTGTGTATCAGTTTCTATAAATAGGATTCTTTTTATTCAGTTCTATTATTGAAGTTACAGAAATTTCCCCATTCTTTTATTTAAATCTTCTCTTTGTTTTTAAAGTTCTCAAGTTCTTCCCTAGTTTTCTTCAATCTGTTCTTCTTTTCCAGTTCTCCTGTAATCTCTTGTAATTTATTCCCCTTATCATTCTACATCAGACAAATTCTGAATTCAACTTATATTTTTTGTTGTTGACCAGGTGATTGTTGCTGATAATTTTTTCACTGGTTCAAAGGACAACCTCAAGAAATGGATTGGACACCCAAGATTTGAGTTGATCCGTCATGGTATTTTCCTTCAGAGCATCTTTTACATTTATAAAATCAAACTAATCATTCTAACATTATTATGGATGTCCTTTAATCTGTTATGGCTTTAGTAGTAATATTAGTTTCTTGTTTGATCTTCACTTTCTGATGCGTAGCTTTCTGGTTTCACACCATTTTGTGTTCAATGGATGTTGTCATGATGTTGTGCATGAGCTATTTCTTTTACCATAGAAGCAAAGAACGTGAGTGATGGTTGGGGACCTCTTTGTTCCATGTTAGAAAAATGCTGATAAAAGTGGAAATTTTCTATAAAATTTTTATTTTACTTTTATTTTATATTATCTATTTATTGAGATGGTTGAGTTTTTTGTGTATCCGTTCTGGTTTCAATAATGTTTGTGATGAGTATGAATTTGAAACGTATAATGGAAGGAAATGGAAGGAAATGGAAGGAAGTAGGTTTTCAACCATCTGAAAAACTATGTCTAGAATGGATTGATAAACGTTCTCACTAGATATAGGATGAGAGTCCTTTCAAGCAAGTTGACTAATGATTTAGTTGATGGAAAGTGCTTTAATGTGCAAATGCAGCATGATTGGTGTAGTTTATCCAAGTCAAAGTTGTTTTGGGGTGAAAAATGGATTCAACTGTACAGCTTAGATCTGTTATATGCTAATCTGGTACTCTTATCTCTTTATTACTTGGAATCTATCACTACCTTTAAAAGAAGTGTTAGTTTATTACTTTTCTTGGTTTTCATCACATCATAACTCGCTGAAACTATAATGGTTCTGGAAGTAATAAAATTCCTTAATATTTGGTCTTCCCTTCCTGCTGGAAGGCACATATTTGATGTTGTTTTCTGGACTCTCTAAATATGTGATATTCTCTTTGATGCAGATGTGACAGAGCCACTGTTGGTAGAGGTTGATCAGATATATCACTTAGCGTGCCCAGCTTCTCCAATTTTCTACAAATACAATCCTGTTAAGGTGAATAAGTTTAAATAGGATTTTGTGTATGAAGTGCCATTTATCATTGAAAGTTATGTTTTTAAGCATCTTATTGGTATCTTATTTCTGTTTGGCCTTCATGTATGATGTTTCTTGTTGTCCTTCCAGACTTGTCTGCTTTTCTGCAATGTGCTTTTGCATCTTCAAAAGCTGAGATTTGCTTAGTCTGTGGTGGCTAAGTCCTTGTTAGACAACATCAAATCAAACTACCATCTTCGCTTTGGGTCTTCCTTCTGTAAAATTACTCCTACGCATTTTGTGCAAGAGAGCTTACTTAGCACCATATTTCTTTTTATTGCCTAAAATTGGTAGGTGCATTTCTGTTGACTAGATCTAGATGAACATAAAAAAGTCAAAAACTGTCAGTGGGTTATGAGAACCTTAAGAATCTGCCACTGCTCCAGACCTTGATGAATGATATTGGCCGGGCTTTAGTTCCAAAGCTGTAGCCTGAAGATGCATGCAGGCTGGGCTTTTGGTGGTCTGATTGTTGCTGACAAGTGAAATTAATCTCCCAGTATTCTGCAAAAGGGAAATGGCCTGATTATGTCCTTTTGCTTTCGAAGTTTTGATCGGATAATGTTCAGTTTCCTTAGGCTCCTAGAAATGCATTTGCTCCATTGACATGGATACGAGCCTCCAAGTCTACTAGACAATATGGTCAGAGGATGTGACCAATAATCCACATCCTTGCTTCATACAGTGTTGAAGAATCCAAACTGATGTGGATAGGAAGGACCAGCATAGGTAAATGGATAGTAGATTGACAGAATAACTGAGGTGGTGATCAGAATGAAACTCATTATTCAGATTTCTGTGTGAACATAAAGTAGCCTCACTCTTGCTGTGCAAATGTGGGACATCTAACTATCATGCATTGTGCCTTCTGTATCTCTCTTCTTCTTTTTTTCCCACGTGCACGTGCACCCTTCAGAAATTTCTAGTTGGCTTGGTTATTTTTATCAACTGTAAGGAGGTTTTCTAGTCTTTTATAGTTCTGAGATGCATCTTCTTGTTTTCTAAATGGTTATTTCCAGTAGTATCAATACTTCTTTCTTCTTTCCTTGTTCATTTTAATGCTTGTCAAAGAGAAAATTGCTCTGACCATGAATCTTTTCAACAGACAATAAAGACAAATGTCATTGGTACCCTGAACATGTTGGGTCTTGCAAAGCGAGTTGGAGCAAGGTTCGTTATAAGGCATTTGTTTTTTAATTTCATTTTTTTTCTTGTAATGCCTGTTCATTATCATAAAATACCTTCTATTTTAGGATTTTGCTTACATCTACTTCCGAAGTGTATGGTGATCCTCTTGAACATCCCCAGAAAGAGGAATATTGGGGAAATGTTAACCCAATTGGTACGCCTTCTGTTCTTTTAGCAATTAATTTTCTGGTAGTTCTTCATGGAATTGTAGATGTCCTTGTTTACTTTGTGTTGATAATCAGAATTAGGGATGAAGTTGTACTCAGGCTGGATTGCCAAAGAAATTAATGAGTGCCTACCTGTGCATGGAAATCAATTGATTTTCAGTTGTTTACAGTTTTACCATGTTTCCAATGCTTTGACATCATTTGTAGTGTTTTAATCCATGGAGGAGCACCATCAACAGGGTATTTTCTGTCATATTGGCGTTTCGATCCAAGGACCATCTTATTTTGATATCTCCATTGGAATAAAATATTGGCAAAATTAGATCCTTTCGTAGAGCCATTGACCACAGCATTTGATTTCCTGTAATTTATATTGCACATTAATTATAGAATTTTATCCTGCATACCATTCTTGTGTGCTTTAGAAGCTGGTGGAGGAGATTCTACAATTTTTTTTATTGTTGTTTCCCCCTTTCTTTCTTTCTTTTGTTTTTTTTTTCTTTTTTTGGTCCACCATGAACAAGCAGTCGTAGTTAAGATTCTTGTGTTAAAAACTGAATTTGATGTTGCTAGTAGTCATGATTTCTGATATTTGATACTTATTAGAGATTTTGAATATTTTGCAGGAGTGAGGAGTTGCTATGATGAGGGAAAGCGTGTTGCAGAGACTCTGATGTTTGATTACCACAGGCAGCATGGCATAGGTAAAGGATGTATCCTGATTTCTGCAAAAAATAAAATAAAATAAAAGATGGCACTCCTTCAGCCATGTCATTTATAAAATAATTTTTCTTTTGATGCATTGTAACAACCTGTTGATGTAAGCATTTATAATGGTACATGAAAAACATAGCATTAATAATCATGCTTCTGATATTTTTGTACTATCCTGTACCAGAAATTCGCATTGCGAGGATCTTCAATACTTATGGCCCACGGATGAATATTGATGATGGGCGAGTTGTCAGCAATTTCATAGCTCAAGCACTACGGTGAATTTCTTTCTTTTTTGTTTGTTTAAGGTATTTAGGGGTAAACATTGCGAGCAAAGACATCACAAAATAGTGTGCAAGTTCCAAACAAGAAAGATCCTTTCATCTAATATACATCGTTTCATTTACATCTTCTTCCACATGGTTAGTTGTCTCTCAGTTTCACCCATAAAGGAAAGATAACATTGTTGATAGATGCAATTCAGGGTATCAATTAGACAATGTTCATGTGTTCCTTTTGACAGTCTCTGGCCCAGTAAATTTCTTGGAAGATAATTTAACTGTTTTCAAAAGTCTTTTCCTTATTACTTACTATTTTTTTAAAAAATATCATTCTGATGTGTCATTCCTATTTTCTAGTATTGACCCTTGATCCGGAAACTAGCCTTTCTATTTTGTTTGCATATAATGTAACATCTTCATTGTTTGGTTCTGACTTTTTTCAGGGGTGAACAATTGACAGTTCAAGCTCCAGGGACACAAACCCGCAGTTTCTGTTATGTTTCTGACATGGCATGTTGTTGATTTTCCCTTCTCTCAGACTTTTACAATGGAGATTGAGTTTGAGTTGAATTATACTAGCCTTTGTCACCAACATCTTTCTTTTCTATTCTTTTCCTTGTTTTCAAAAGGTTGATGGCCTGATCAAGCTAATGGAAGGAGAAAACACTGGCCCTATTAACATTGGGAATCCTGGTTGGTTTCTAGTCTAACCCGCAATATGCCTAGTTTGTTCATTTTTGTTATCTGTGTTGAATATTCAGATTTAGACTCTTATAAATGCATGTCAATTGTGTCATGTAGGTGAATTCACAATGATGGAACTGGCTGAGACAGTGAAAGAGGTCAGGATTTTATTCTTATTTAGGATGATGTTGTCTTTCTCATCTAGCTTTATTTTCTATAGTTGAATTCCTTTGCAGTGGAACTCATATCCTTGTCTGCAAAATGCAGTTGATTGATCCATCCGTTACAATCAAGATTGTGGAGAACACTCCAGATGATCCACGCCAAAGGAAGCCCGACATCACAAAAGCCAGGGAATTGCTAGGATGGGCACCTAGTGTCACATTGCGAGAGGGCCTTCCTCTCATGGAACAGGACTTCAGGGACCGGCTTGGAGTCCCAAAGAAGTGAGGAATGCTCTCTGTATCTCCCCTCATAGGGTCATACTGGTTTGAAATTTTTGCAGTCTTACAATTCATTTCAAAGTGTCTTTTAAACTATAGAGAGGTATACAACAATAAGGTGAAAATGTGGCAACGCTGTACATGCAGCCGTCCTCTGCATGACTGTTAGGAGGGGATCTGTAAACCCATGATGGCCCTTCAATTGTTGTTGTAGTTTTTCTGCCTGTATGTTCCACAGTTTGCCACCTCTTTACTCGAATAAGGGTGTGATAGTGTCTTTTTGTTTTTGGTGTTTGGAGTTTATTTTTCTTTTTGCCCTTGGAGGCTAGGTGTTTCAAGTTATTATATTTCAATTTATAGTTGGAATCAAAGCTTTTGCGCTGTAGATTGTTATAAAATCCCACCAGCCTCAATGACCTGGAATTTGCCACTTCAGGCTTCATGAATTTGTGATGCATTTGGCCCACTCAGATGAATCATTTAATTGGTGTAAAAGCGCCACCATCTGTTTTTCTTATTCTTTTTCTGCAGTAATTGATCATATCAGGTTGTCTGATCATTAGACCAACCAACTCCAGTTGCTATGCATCGAGTAGAAGCCATTCTGCATTCTAGTGATGAACTAACAATGCAACTGCAACCTATTCATATCTTGCCTTGCTGTTTTCAAGTGATTCCAAAATAAAGCAATGAACTATTTTCATGAACTAACAATGCAACTGTTTTCATGACCTATTCTTAACTGCAACCTATTCTTAAGTTGCAACCATTCTGTGTTTTTAACCTTGGTTCAAACTTAGTTTTTAAAATAAAGCTATTTTCGAGCCCAGCTAAGAAGGCTCGATTCATTTAATTTAATACTATAAAACCAGTGTAAGTATGTACATGAAGCTACTACTAACGATATCATTCAGGTAAGGACTAATTATTAAAAGAAGTGAAAGCCTTTTTAAATAAGGTTCTGTGAGCTGGTTGACTTAGGCCG
Source organism: Pouteria campechiana (assembly GCA_036873735.1). Classification (NCBI taxonomy): domain Eukaryota; kingdom Viridiplantae; phylum Streptophyta; class Magnoliopsida; order Ericales; family Sapotaceae; genus Pouteria; species Pouteria campechiana. The sequence goes on from JAYJMB010047306.1 coordinate 12,891, forward strand.
TTGGTTCCTTTGGCTGAAAAGTGCATGGCACATGGGAACGTCCACATTGCCATACATCTCAACTTTCTATTTTCTCACAGCAAATCGCCGAAGTACAAGCATCCGAAATTTCAATTTAATATTTCATTGTTGCCTAAAACTGCCCAATGTATAAATTTTAATTACAATCTGAAATTAATTTAGTTGGGTAAAGTTTTGCGATTTAATCACTTCGAAATTGGGATTTTAAATCCCAATTTTCTTATAATATTTTTATTAGAGAATGGCCACATCTATTAGATCACCAAACTGAGGAGCCTTCTTTATAACGTTGATGGCACCATCCTTAAAAAAATTTGCTCCATTTACTATCAAACCATATTTGTTTCTTATTTTAATGCGTGATAATTACCCTACAATATACGTAAAGAACCAAATGCGAGGTGCTGAGGATAATGGTCAAAATAAAATCTGGCAGTAGAAAGTGCCTCAATCCTGACCTGGCTGTGTCATGTTAAGATTCGCTTGTCAGATATAAGCCACACTCCTCTCTTGGATGGGACATTCTCAAGACAATCTTTTTCAAAGGCCCATATTTCAGACCGTATTTTACTATTGCAAACACCCAACCCCAAATCAGACCAGAAGGTCCACAGAATGAAAGCAGTTTGGGCATTCAGATAATCATCCTCGAACGACTGGTCCAACTACTCCACAAAGTTTTAGCCTGATGGTCACGCCACTCAATCCATGAATCAAAGCGCAGGCATTAGACTTTCAGTCATGCAATAATGACACATGCTGCAGCTCATTTTTAACTGATTTTCCTCTCAAAACCTAGACGAAGAGAAGCTGCCCCAGATTCTTCTTCATCTTTTCCTCTCTGTTTTTTTTTTTTTCCCAATTGTGGTGCACATTCATGTTGGGGGGCAGGATACCAAAGATCTAAATAACTGGACGTTAGGACATGTCTGAACAAGCTGAAGACTAACGGGTGGGTGGTGTTGCATAAAGATAACGCAATTCACATTAAGTTCAATGAAAAAGTGGGATAGAATTCTGCCTCCGCATATCTTATTCAACGAAAAAAACAAGAAAAAAAGGAAGATAATAAATTTGAGTTGTTATGTCCATCTCAATGTTTCTCCAAACACTAAGTTCAACCACACAAACTTCCAGATGAGAAGGCCATGCTCTGCTAGAGCAGTGAAATCAGGTGCATGGAAGTTCACCTGCAAAGGGAGAAAATATATTTCAGCAACGTACTTTGATTACGGAGGAGGCATCAAGCATGCCTTTGATGTCCCTTACAAATGGCCCATCTTAAGTCATACACCCCATAATGTCCAATCAACAGCAACAATGACATGTTTTTAAAGATTCTATCAATATCCTATGGACTCCTTTCTCTAAACCTTTGCCCTAAATCTGTCTCTTGGGACCATTTCTTGCCACTTCAAGATGCAAACAGCAAACACTGAAGTAAGTGCAATTAGCCAGTTATGGCCTGCTGTAGAGGCTGTTAGCATCTACCTCAATGTCATGTAACAAAGATGCCAATCAGTGGCTTTCAGAGCAGGTGGTATTTCCAATCCCTAAACTTTAATTTCATTTACAACCCACAAGGCGCCATGCGAATGAATTTTCCTCTAATAAAAGCATTAGTGTAAAGAAAAAATGGGCTACTTCACAATACAAACAAGTCTAGTAAATTCTAAATAAAATAAAGCATTAAAAGAAGTATAACCAGAATAGAACTCCTCTTCTTTGAGGCATGTTTGGCTGGACTAGATTAGACTACTAAACCATGAAATTTGGTAAAAGCACCTTAGATGATATGTTTCAACAGAAATTCACCTTCTGAGTGCTGAAAAGAAGAGATAGTCAAGCTCAAGTAACCATAATAACCCATCCCCCATTATTAAGCAAAAGATCAAACAGATGATTAGGACCAAATCTGATAAGTATAGTGATTTCATTGTTTGGATAGACAACTAAAGGCCACAGAAGGTTTGTGAACAAGAAATGCATCAAAAAATATCTCATCAATCAGGTAACCTGCAAGAGAATTTGACTATTAACACAGACCAAATACTAGACCCTTGTGGCAGTCTGATCTTCAGTCTGCCAGCTTCTAGAGCCCCTGGAGGCCTATAGATAAAGACCGGGCTTGGATGAAGAATCCAATTTTACCAAAAGAACTGGGGCATAAGCATGTCATCAATGAAAGTAGAGCAAAAAGGTGGCTTTGCAGGAACATTACATTTGAGACCTCCCGATTTTCCTATCCACTACAACTCATGTTGGGTATACATACTACTTGCGGTTCCAATGCAATTTTCTCAACAAGAACCTAGTTTCTCACCCTACCATAGTTCTAAAATTATTAGTTCAACCAGTAGAAACATATTTGTATGCATGCCTTCTCCATGGTTCATAACTTTGCTTTATTACTCACCTTGCGACGAGGAAAAAGGAAAAGACAATCTATCAAGATGAGCTTTTAAGTTATAGATATGTAATCATGAATCTTTCAATGCATCCTAAATGTTCAATTAAGATCTTCATACATTTTTTATGATACCTCTTTCTCCTGAGTTTTCCCATGTTTCACCAACAACATCCTGTCCCAGGAGTGCAAACTATGAATTTCAAATTGAATCATAAACATGGTATTGAAAAATGAGACAACAAGCTGACAGTCCAAGACCAGCAGCAAGTTAGTGAGCCGAACTGAAAGGAATGAACCTATCATCAGAAAATTGAAGGTCTGACCAAAGATCCAAGGATCTCCAAAATCAGCAGGATAGATTGATGGCACGCCACCTCCCAATAAAATCTTGCACAAATTCATCCTCCCATTGTCCTGTGGATGCCAGGTCTGCGAGGCTAACAATGTAAGCTGCAATGAAGAAGTGGCTTAGGAGGACCTCTTGCATGTGATACCATGTAGGGATTGAGTTTTGTGCCATACCAGTATACCATTTAAATGCTTCACTGGCCCAACCTTAACACATTTCAGAAACTGCATGGGCACACCCTCAGTAGACAAGTTTCACAACAAAACAACACATTGACCAATCTCTGTGTTCTTCTGCATTTAAATGCAATCTCACAAACCCCACTTGATTCTCCAATTGTTGAAATATGCAAAAGAGACAAGAAAACTGAAAACTAATCATATGGGTATTGTTAAATCGACAAATGAAGCTCATATGCAGCTAGAGTTCATTTAGGTGTAACTTCAATAAGTTTTTCTTTCTTTTCCTGATAAGGTAAGCATCTTTTAGAATTTTTAATCATCTTATAGCCAATCTGGCTAGTTTATGGTGAGTGGGCCCTTTAGCACTTATATTGACAAATGTAGTTCAATAGGTGTTTACAAGTGTGTGAGTGAACACCTAACAGAAGATGAGAACGCTATATATGCTTCCATGGTTCTGCAGAAAACACCACTTTTTCATGAATGTCTCCTTTTTTAAAACTCCTTTTCTAAGAATATTTCAAAAGGAGTCCCTTTTATTATGCAAGGTCTCCTTTTTCCCAAATTGCATCCAACAACTCCTTTGGAGCTTATGCACTAAAGCCCAAATGCTCAACTACCACAAAAGCAAGGAATGCAAAAAGAAAATCTTAGCAAAGCGCCCTCAAAATAACCTAGCCAGAGCACAGTTCAAAAATGTACCAGCAGAAAGCATGAATATTGAACATTCCCGAAACAATTAGATGGCGATTAGATATATTTCTATAGGGTTGTTTTGGATACACTTCCCAAAGGTACTTCCCAAACAAGGGGGCCTACAATTGGCTTTGACTAGAAAGAGCCAAAAGGAATCCCTTGGCTTTTATCATTCTTCAATTTCATGGCTTACATGTGTGTGTGGGCAATTGGACACTAGAATATTCAGCAGGGAAGTGCATACAAATACCCAACATGGGTTGCCATTTAGTGTCATCTTGTTTTCACTAGGCATTGGCTGACCTGCCTCAAATGGATTTATACTATCCTCAGACTGATCATTAGGTCCAGAGCTTGAGGAGCCTACGAATACCTAGTCAAGCTTTACGCATAAGTCATTTCAGCCAAGAGAGACGGCATACTTTTTCCCATCATACCAGGTTAAAAATATTACTATTAGAAGACTAATTGATTCAAAGTATGCCACTGTTGGTGCTGGTTCATTACCAAAAAGGAAGTGCTATTAACAAGGTTCATGAACATCCCTGAACCAACTTAACAAGGCCTCCACTAGAGTGCTATTAGTGAAAGACCTTATTACCCTTTCCCTCAATTCAAATTTAAGCATGGGATCATCAAAATCACACTTAAAATATTACACAATTCAAGACACTTAAAGGATCTTCCAAAAAAATCGACTAGCCACAACTCTCAAGAACTCTTAAATGAAATCTAAGGAGATCCCATTTGAACATTTTGCACTTTTTCCATTCATTACTTGAAGCAATTTACAGACATGAACAAATTTTGTATCAGACTAATTTATAATCGGCCTGTCAATAAGAGCTTCCATACTACATAGGCATAAATCTAGCTTTGACTATGCTACATGCCTTACAAAGAATACCTAATCTTATGATACACAGATTGCATCTAGCTCACCTCCACATGATTTCTATCTTGCAGTCTCCATTCAACCACGTGACTAAGTTTGTCACCTTCCAGTACATTCCTCCTTTGAAGATTCATTGTCTCGAGAATGTATGATACCATACATCATCGTTACCAAAATCTATATTTTACCACAATTTGTCGAAGAGATCTTGAATCAGTGTTGTATATCATTATCAAAATCAAATATTCTCTCAGAGATAGGGATTTCTTGAATAAAAATCGTATAGAGTATTCTAAGACTTGATGACAGGCTGTGATTTCATATTTGAGCTGAAAAACTTAAGCTATGGAATTGTGGAATCTGGATTACACGATGGTCCAGACTATTTTGACTGTTTTCCTAATTTCACAGTTGCAGCTAGTGATCCTCATGCCTTATGATAATCTAAGTTTGTCACTTTCCAGCACATTCCTCCTTTCAAGACTCATTGTCTCAAGAATGTATGATACCAAACGTCATCGTCATCAAAATCAATATTTTACCACAATTCGTCGTAGAGATCTTCGGCGTTGTATAGCATTATCACAATAAATTTTTTTGTCGGAGATAGGGATCTTGAATAAAAATCGTATAGCGTATTCTAAGACTTGATGACAGTAAAACAAAGCTCAACAAAAAAATGTAGAAGAGTGAAAACTCAAACAACATCACGCTTATTTGACGCATCAGATAGATCAGAACACCGAAAACGCAATCGACATTTCTTTCAATTCAGCATCCATCTAAAATTAGTTTCGACCGAAAGGATATGCAACGAGAAAAGATTTTTTTTTAAAAATGCAAACTAGGGTTTCCCTTTTTGGGGGGATAATTTGGTGATTTGATTTCAGCTTACCTATTGCGCCTCTGCATGTAGGGGGAGTTCTTGGCATCCTCTTCTGTAAGAGAAGAGAAAGGGAGTGAGAGACTCGAACAGGATAATATCGAGATGGAGAGAGGGGTAAAAGTAGAGAAAATAGATACCGGTGAGGCTGAGGGTGAACTTGGTAACAAGAGCGAAGGTGATGGAAAATCCGGCGAGGAATGGCCAATTCCTGTTGAACTCTCGCCTGAAAAACACCGGCCATGGATCGAACTTTGCCATCTCTGCTGCAATTCCTCTTTCCTGCCCTCTTCTTCTCTTAAATCTTCTGCTGCTGCAGTTCTCTCTCGTCTATGCGGCCGCGGTTGATTTTTAGGTCGTCAGACGCTGGCCCGTTGCGGGTTTTCTTGGGCTTAGGCCCAGAATGCTGACCATCAGCCACAGCCATCCCGGCAAAACTCGGCGAGGTTTCTTGTGATGCTGCTGTTACAAGCACCCATGTGCATGTAACTTCCGCAAACCCAATCCATGCACCCATCTGGAAAGTGGCGAATGGCCTCAAGCTATGTTACTGAGTGATGTGTTTACATTAATGCAATAATATTAATATTATATAAATAATAACTTTCTTTTTATAATAAAACCATAAGCGATATATATATATATCAAAATTTATTTGTCATCTGTATAATTATTTTGAGAAATAAAGGAAAGAACATAACTTTTATT
>JAYJMB010047306.1:19134-30369 GCA_036873735.1 Pouteria campechiana
ATATATATATATATCAAAATTTATTTGTCATCTGTATAATTATTTTGAGAAATAAAGGAAAGAACATAACTTTTATTCTAATAGAATTGTGAAGTGTTATGATCTTATTTATGATATATATTTTTTTACCTTTTATTTTGCTCCACATTAATATCTTTTTACATTAAATAATTAAATCTTATTCGAAATGTTATTAACTTCGGAAATGAATTAGAAAATACCGGGAGTCCCAGTGCTAATTCGGTGGTTGGGGTTCTCTGTGACCCACTTCAAGGCCTGTTGCAATTAAAAAAAATTATTTCTTCTCTATTCACAAAAAATTAACCACAACACCAAGCAAAACATAGTTAGTTGCATTTTTTAAAAAAAATTAAACCAAAACATCAAACAAAACTCAATCAGTTGAGTTTAGAAAAAAATTGACCAAAATATTGAATAAAACTTGAGCTTGTTTGGTGTTTAAAAAAATATCAAAATACTTAACAAAACTCAACCAAGTAAGTTAGGTTTTTTTAAAAAAAAATATCAAAACACTTAACAAAACTTGGCCAAACTAGTTGCATTTAAAAAAAATTAACTAAAATACCAAACAAAATTTGCCTAGTTGCATTTAAAAAAATTTAAGCAAAATGCTAAACAAAACAAGACCACTTGCATTTAAAAAAATAACTAAAATATTAAACAAAACTCAGCTTGTTTGGTGTTTTAAAAAAATTACAAAAATATCTAATAAAATTCTACCAAGCCAATTGCATTTAAAAAATTAACCAAAACATAAAACAAAACTTAGCTGAGTTAGTTCAGTTTTATTTAATTTTTTTGATTGATTTTTTTAAAACATAACTGACCTGGCTAAGTTTTTGTTTGTTGTTTTGGTTAATTTTTTTGAATACAATTGGATGAGTTGAATTTTGTTAGATGTTTTAATATTTTTTTTTGAATGATCCAGTTGAGTTTTGTTTTGGTGTTTTTTTTAAGGCACAACTTGCCAAGTTTTATTCCATGTTTTTGTTTTCATTTTTTCTTAAATGTAATTAATCAAGTTTTGTTTAGTATTTTAGTTAAAAGAAATTTTAAATGTAACTACCCTAGTCGAATTTTGTTTATTTTTTTTCTTTCAAAGGTTGTTACTCTAGCCAAGTTAATAAAATAGTTTTATCTAAAAAACTTATTTCTTATATGGGTTTTGTTATAAAGTATTAATTTTAAAACTCATATATCCTTAATTTTTATTTTATTAAAATGCAACTGGGTGGGCTAAGTTTTATTATTTTTAGACATAATAATTATTCTTATTTTAAACTATTAAGACTATTTTAAAATTAATTTTTATATGCATTTTTTGGTATTTTGATCTTTTTTTTAAATACAACTAGCTTAGTTGAGTTTTGTTTGGATTTTTAGTTATTTTTTTAAATAAGGCAATTAGCTTTTTCTAATTTTGTTCAGTATGTTTGGTAGTTTTTTTAAAACATAAACAAGTCAAGTTTTGTTTAGTGTTTTGGTTAAATTTATTTAAAAATGCATTAGGCTTAGTTTTGTTTGGTATTTTAATTTAATTTTTTTAAAGGTAATTGGTTAAGTTTTGTTTGATGTTTTGGTTATTTTTTTTAAATGCAATTAGCCTATCCGAATTTTATTCGCCGTTTTAGTTAACTTTTTTTTAAAAAATACAACTTGCTTAGCCCAGTTTTATTAACTATTTTGGTAACATTTTTTTTAAACACTAAATAGGTTGAGTTTAGTTTAGTATTTAAAAAAAAACCTGACTTGGTAGAGTTTTGTTAAGCATTTTGGCATTTTTTTAAAACACTAAATAAACCAAATTTTGTTTAATGTTTTGTAGGTATTATCATTTGTTTATTATTTTAAACTGTAGGTAATATAAAATATATTAATAATTATTTTCAGTAATTTAATTAATAAAAGTATATAAACTGTTGATGTTGATGTTACTTCTTAAGTTGTCAATGTTATTGTGAGTAAAGAAATTTAGTTTAGATTTTTAGGTTATATTGGTTAAAATATTTGATTCGGAATTTTTATTTTGGTTAAGACAATTTAATTTAGATTTTAAGCTATTTATGTCAAGTTACCCTCAATTCAAACCAAAAGATATGTGCCGAGGAAACAGACAGCAGCATCACGAGAAACCTTACTGAGTGTTGCCGTTGAATTGCGTCCGTGGATTGGGTTTGCGGAAGTTGCACACTTACACGCACATGGGTGCGTGTAACAGCAGCATCACAAGAAACCTTGCTGAGTTTTGCCGTTGAATTCGGATGGCTGTGGTCATGGAGCGCATGAAATAATATTACGCATTATTTCGCTGTGGAGAGTACCTCTCTCTCTCTATCTATATCTATATCTATATCTATATCTATATCTATATATATATATAGCCGGCCTTTGTCAATGCAGACGGGACACAAAAACAGGTCTGGCTGCCGATTTCATAAGCTGCTTCACCCAACACTGGTCATTTAATGGGCCATAATGCTGGTCCACACATTCCACAAGAAAATGAAGGGTTGTATAAAACCTGGCCCAAAAATCTATTTTAAATTCAATATCCACTTTTGAAAAAAAAATAAATGTAAGGTTAAAACATTAATAAGCTTATAAGGCAGATTAGTCTCGCATGATAATCAAGAATAGGATGACATAGAAAATGTTTAATCGTCCAACCATGTAGCTTGTAGCTCGCCAGATGCTCACTTCCTTAATTTCGGTCCATTCCATGCCTGCATTCCCTGATGCTTCTAGGCACGGGTTGAATGTGGTGTAATTAAATCAGCTAAAGGTATGTCCTAATTTCTTCTTCTTTTTTTATCATTCATCTCATTGTTTTTATTAAAAAGCTTATCTCTATATTTAAAAAATTACTTACATGCTTCTATTTTAAGATATAGACCGTATAGATTATAGATCTGCTTATATAAAGCATGTTATATAATTTTTTTATTAAAAAATGTATATAAGATTCATAAAATTTTGTTAAATTATACTAATGGGCTAGTTTTACTGATGGGCAGTACAAAATAAAGTGGGCTCTGATGAACTTTGGAAGCATTCGACAGATTTTCTGACGAACTTTGGTAGCATTCCACAGGTTTTCAAGGTCGATTGGTAGCATTCCAAAGGTTTTCAAGGTTAGAAAGCGTTTGAGTAGTGGTTGATTATGACAGATTTTAAGGGTTAGATAGAAGATAAGATTGACAGTCTTTGATGGGACAGTAGGATTTGACGGATTTATATGGATTTAAATATAGGGCTTTAACGGGTTTTAAAGAGTTTAACAGTGATAGTGATTTACAACATTTAATCAGGCTTAACAAGATTTACAATGTTTGACAGGGTTTAATAATAAAAATTTGTTTTTTTTTTAATGCCTTGCAACTCAACCATGGATTAGAATTATACAGTGGATGAACCATTCTCCTGATAAACGTTCTTTTGTAATTGACTCTTAATGCTGAACTTTTGGTACAGTTAAAAAATATAGAAAATTGCTAAAGAAATATAGGATTATTTTTCTTAAGATTCAAAAAATTAAGTAATCGAACACCGTGATAGATGTTGTTCATGCTTTTTAAATGAATTTTAAATACAGCTGTTTCTCGCGTGGGATGGATATTAATTGTCGCATGTTGGGCTCTATTCAATCATCCAATTTCAAGTGGATAAATGCTGCCACCACCCTTGTTTTTAATTCACCCAACACACGTAGGAATATGGCAGGAAAATTTATTTTCTGTACCAATTATTGCACAGTATTAGGGTCTCGCACACGTATGAACACAGGCGCGTGTATATCATTCCCACGGTGATAGATAATCTTCAATAAATGCCAATCATTCTCTAATTATTATTGATTTCTCTTCGTCCCAATCCACCCACGTCATGGTTTTCTCCGCAGCCTATTTTTGGCCTGGAAAAGAGTGACGCCAACGACGATGTGGGGCCCACATTTAGCACATATATAGCTTGGGATAATAATAATTAGGGAAATCATCCACGGTGCACCGACACACCATTTCTTCTTATTTTCTTTTTACTTTTCGAGGCTCAATGGTTGACTAATCCAGACCGTTTGTTAGAACAAGATGGTAATTTCAATGGTTCAGATGCACTCTAATTAAAGATCAAAGGTTGTTAGTCCGGGGTGATGATTTCTTTGTGGAATGAATTTCTAGGAAATATGGACAGTCCGGATGCAGGGATAGGCTGGAAGTGGGCCATGTCTAAAACAAAGCAAGGCATGTCGTCATTTTGTCTGGCAATGAGTAGAAATTTAGTATGGTTGGTTCCCATGAGTTTCAATTCCCTTGCCATTATCAACTAATCCCCAAGTGCCGGTTACATCGGCAATCAATCCTCCTCTTTGGGTCTTAACGGAGAAATGGTCTAATTAAAAGGAGGAAATGATTGAAAGTAGTGGTTACTTTCATATTTCAAACGATCCTCTTTAATTTTTATCACTATCAATAATTAAATAAAACTTAATCATTTTAGTTTACTTAATACTACTTGTTTGGGTATTAATTCAAAGATTATCTAAATAAATACTTAAGTGGCCTCAAAATTAGTACTATTTAAGAGTTAATATTTACTCTTCGAAGTTTTTTCATTTCTTGTGAGATTTACAAGAATATAATCATTTATCCATATCTTTGAAAGCCTATATCCTATACTAGTTTATTATTCTAGAAAGTTTTGTTGTATTCTAATATATTTATAGATTGCTATAAATATTTTTATATTTTTATACATAATTTTATATATTTTTAGATAGTGTGGACCACGTAGGCCTTCAATTAAAATAATTTCACATGTCCAAACGAAAGTAACAATGATTAGTATGATGATCAGATAAAATTTTATTTAGCCATATTTAATTAACTTAAAAATAAAGAGGTTCTTTTAAATTTTCATAAAAAACTTTCTTTTGAGCCATTTTCTTTTTAAAAAGTGTATTTAAAATAGATATTGATCTCAGCAAAATGGAAAATGACATACGTGAAATACCCTTGTTAACCAACAAGTAAGTGGAGAAGCTTAAATAATGATAAGATAAGATAAGATTATTAAAAATGGTTAAAATATCAAATCAATCTAAAATGGGACTACGAAATACGTGTATTGCAAATGCATCCTCTTTCACATGGACCCAAATGCACCCTATGTATCCCTCCAGGAGTAGAACTCTTTGTTTTAGAATTTAGTCGTCAACTATAATACTATTTGTTATCTCAACTCCAAGTGTACAAATTAGTTTGTTGATACTAGATCTAAGTCTCTTCTCTTCTCATTTGCTATCTCAATATCCGTAGCATGAAACATGGGACCCACTTTTTCGATTCATGCGGTCGACAGTTTGTCGTGTGTGGGTTGTCCACAGCCGTCATGTTCATGGCACCTAAATTCCTATATGTAACATGTTTCTTATTGCATCGCTTCCCTGATAATTTCACAGGAATTATTTTTATTTTTCAGCTGTATTTTAATTTTTCATATGGGTTTACTGGCTAGGGCTTATAAAATGGGAATGATTAATTCCATAGTAACTATATTATCAGGAATGGGACGTTTTTATCATTTTGTAAAAAGGGAACGGTGAAGTGACAATAAGGCCTAGGTAAATGTTAACCTACATTTACTAAAACATCTATCCTTATTCAGTTACCATAAGCAACGATGAATTAATAAAGTATCAACAACCCAATTTGTACACTTGGAGTTGTACCGCAACTATATTTTTCTTCTTCTTTTATAGATTCTAAATCTTTTTTTTTAAGTCTATTATGTGATTATTCTACTTGTAGGCTTTCATGCATAATATAATTATTACATTATTAAAAAAAAATATAATATTTATATATTTTTTAAATTATTAACATTTCATAATATCATGATTATATTATAATGACATCATAGTTAAAACTGGTTCAATTAAACGATCTGATCATTTGAAACTGAACCAGCTTATTGGCTGATTAAATTGCTGATCAAATTACAATTACATTGGTTATTAGGGACTATTTATCAAAACAAAATGTATTAGATGGATTGACACCATGAAATTTTGTATCCCCATCTTAAGCTGGATTGTGGGGTTTGAATCCCTAAATAACAAAATCTCTTGCCTTTGTGCTTGAGACATGATTGGAGCTTTAAGAATTCAGGGCTCAAGTGAGCTTTGACCATCATGTATAGAAGTTCACTTTTTTCAAATTGGGGAAGAATAAAAGGTTGTCCACTTATATAATTCCCTCCTCTTAACCAAATTCAAGAGAATACTTTTATCCAAGATTTTCCCATAACTACTGTGAATTCAATAATCTAACTATCTGAAATGCCTTGGAATTAAAGAACGGCTTAGAAGGTTCTAGAGCTGGAGGATCTGGATTCCTCCTTTCCATTCCAGCTTCTTTGGACTTCTCAGACATTTTACACATTTAACTTTTGTCTACAAAATCTATTAATTTATTATTTTAAATCATTAAATAAGAGGTTCCAACTTACAGTCAACTGACAAATCAAGACTAATGAAGGAAAACACGATCATGTTTTCCTCTTCAGAATTTCCACTGATCGATTGCCAGGTTGCGTGCGTGTTTGCAGCTCTCTGTCTTTGATTTTTGACCATTTTCCGTGGAAAAGCTGCCGTGAAGAAGGGATGCATCTCTCAAATCTTCCAAATTAATGATGAGGAATATCTAACTTTCTGGACTTTTGGAGTTATAGCAATAACTTGGAAATTGGCACATATGCTGGTCTAACTTGGTTGATTTTGAGCCCCTACATTACATCTCATGTGTTTTTGTCATTGTAGATTAGGATTTTGAGACCTTCCACCTACCACGAGACGAGCTCCGTGCTGTTTTGACTGTCCAAAATTAACATGGGACCTTGACGTACACCTAACATCATACTTGAAATTGAGGGAGGGACCCATGAAGCTAGTTAATCTCTTTAAGCTTCCTGGGGTTGAAGGTAGCCAGATTAGATGGATGATGTTAATTGCATGTTTCTTTCATTTGATGGTATATATGAATGATAAGATTGCAAGTATATGAGACGGATACGAATGGCTTTGTCCTTCCATGGCTGTTTTCTTCTTCATGAGAGTGCATTGCAACTCAATTATTTTTTGCAATTTTGGCAGCTAATAGTTTTATTCCACGTTTTAAGCTTGTGTTGCACCAAGTTTAACTATTCTAATGCTGCACCAAGTTTATCACAGCCCAAACGCCCAATTCAAATAAGAAATTTGGGATATTAACTTCGTTTTTTAGCCATACTTGTTAATCTGAATTCATCCCAAAATTAATTCGTATACTTAAGGTTGGTGTAAGGTTGTGTTGGAGTCTTTAAAATAGAGTTTAGGTTAAGATTGAGTTAAGTTTTTATAAATAGGGTTAGAATTGACTTAATCCCAACCCAAGTCAATCTAACCTTGTGTCCTTTTAATTTTTTTATAAATTATAATATTTGGGTAATTGCAAATTATAATATAATATTGGAGCAACTTGGTAAAATATATGTGTAACTCATGTATCTTGTAAGCAAGGATAGGATCATAGGAGGTTGCAATGATGGTTGATTGCTGTTTTGGGAACTTGCCTATGCGAGTCCACCAAGCAAGGACGCGATGGGATTGAATGAGGTCAAAGCAGGGAAGCGAAGCCACGGAATGTGCTGAACATAAATGGCCACGTGGGCGGCAGCGGAACTTCCACTGGTGCGCGAATTGACGCATTTAAAAACTAAAATAAATAAATAATGGACCACCCAACCATCTTAATTTCCTTTTATTTCATCTCTCATGCGCCTGCCTGTTGAGCTCGCTTGCCCAATAATCGGCTGATCAAAGCCGTCCATTTTCTACATGATTTTCATTTTTTACAGAAAAAATTTCAGAAATCCCTTTAATCTTTTCTTAATCTTAATCCGAGTCATATCAATGACAAGTCACCTTGACCATCTATCCATGTAAAAAAAATTATGAAATGTGGACGGTTCAGATGATTGGAGTATTAGAGACTGTGGGCCCCAGTCTGCCTTTGTCCTTCGTTGCTATAGAAAATCAATTATTTTTGGTAATTTTAGCGGCTGATATTATCTTATTCACCCTTTTAAGCATATGTTTTAGGATCTAGGAAAAACCTACATACATTTGTGACTGAGCTTACAACATTTCAAGCTATTTTCAAATAAGCCCATATTGTTGGGGTTTGTTAAATGAAGGAATAATAACCAATAAATTTATATCAAAACGCTATTTTTTTGTCCTCCTAAAAAAATCTTCATATTTAAATATTTTTTCCTTTATTATTTTTCTTCATTAACAGCCGAGATGGCATGCGCATTTTACTTATTCGAACCAGCTAAAAATATTTTAAATAAAAATTTAAACAGAAAAAATGCATTTTTAGTAATTAAACATATTATCTACAAATATATTTTTCCCTTTAATCTGATTTTTATGATATTGATTTCAATAAAACAAACTAAAAATATTTTTCCATCCATATTTTTTTTGCGGGGATCATCACTTGGTTATGATCATGTATCCATTCATTGGGTTCTGTAAATCAAATCCAACCAGTTTTACAAGACATCGTTGAAAGTTGAATACATGGAATCATTTCTCAACAATGCAACCATGCAAGAATGTCCAAATCGACTTTCTGTGCCTTTGAAGCCGCTTTACCCACGTCCAAGAAGCTCGGCCAGAAACAGCGCACCTCATCAGCAGCAGGTTGCTGACAAAGTCTGATGTGAGCCTCTCTCTCACTCTCTCGTTCTGCGTTCTGACTCATGTCTCCATTGAATCTGAAAGCAAGCTGCAGCCGCGCTGACAAGCTTTTTCTTCCCAAGATTCCAGCGGGCAAGCTGCCACGTGTATTATGAGGAGGGGCTTAGAATATTCTAGGGCTTGAGAATCTAGACTATCCTTTCTCTGTTGTCTCCATTCCATCGTAGCTCCTTTGGACTTGTAACCATTAACATGTTTTTAGCGTTTGTTAATTAAGACCCACTTTATGCATCAGACGCATAGAATATGGTTGAAATCGTTGAGTTATATAAAAGACTTTTGAACTGACAGCCAACTCACAATCGCTTAGCAGGACTAACATATTCGTTTAAAAATCAACATCTTTGATTTTGGACCGTTAATTACTTTCCTTGGTGAAGATACTGTGGAAAAGGGAATTTATTTGACAAATCTTCCAATTTAATGATCAGGAATGTCTAATCTACCAGACTTTTGGAGCTCTAACCATGAGGGGAGAACTGTATGGGTCGAAATCGGCATATGCGCAGTCTTAAGTCTCCTTGGCACGTGGAATCTAATAGCAACGGTTGGATTAAAAAAGGCCTAAAAAATGAAAAGAAACAGTGCTAGTAACATAGATGTCTCTTTTTTATAATGCATTGTTCTTCTAATTACGATTAGCTAGATTTAGGCATAGATAGATATGAACAACCCTAAACGGGATTTGGTTAAAATAAAATTGAATGGAAAGAAAGCAAGGTATATTTGCAATATTGATAAAATAATATAAGTGTATCTATAAAAAAATCTTTTAAATATTTAATATTTTAAAATGTAATTTTAAAACATGTTATTTTGCCCTCCCTAGCCAAAAGTCCCACATCTTTTTGGAATCCTTTCCTTCTCTTTCTATGTAATCATCTGGTCCACATGAGTACACAAGTGCTCAGGGGTGGAAATGGGATCATGTTAACTCAACACTAACTCTATTGGTAACTTTATTTATAAAGCCTTAATCCTAACTCTAACACTAATCCAAATCTTGCTTGTCAAATTTAGGTTAAAATTGGAGTTGAGATGAAATTTATATTATTTATAATTTTTTACTCAAAAATTTGTATATATAGCAATTTATTATTAATAAAACATACAATATTAAAACTTAATAAGTTCATATTTAAATAAAATATTGTTTATATTGTTTAATAATTCATTTAAAAATAAATATCAAAATATTAAACCCTAATAAATTATTTTTTAATACAAGTAATTTCTTCATTTGTTTAGGATTGACGCTTTTATATATTTTTAAATATATCAATCAATTTGGGCAATTTGGGTTTCTTAGGCTTGGGTTTAATTCAACTCAAGTTTAACCCATTTTAAATTCGGGTTCGGATTCAGCCCGACTTCAAGAAAATTAGGTTCTAAAACACTAACTTTAACCCTATTTAACCGAGTCAGGTTCCGTTCGCGTTCGCACCGATTTCCAACCTCATCGACAAATGCATTTGCAACCGTTTGTGGGCGTGCGATGCTGTTTCTTCAAGTCGTCTTCCATTTTGGCCATGGCGTGCAAAGGAACTTCAAGGTCAGGTCTGTGACTGAGATCGAGACAAAAGAGTAATGATGATGACCTGAACATGATGCTCTAACTGTATAAAAATCCCCCCCAACCCAAGATGACTCTCTCTCAACCTGTCGATTCCTCAGCCCAAGTGGGCATTGAAAAGGGAATATATGCAGCCCGCAGGGTCCCTGTGAATTGAGAGAAAGTAGTGGACAAAAAGCCAAGGATTCCAAATGTTAGTACCGGACCTGTGAATGCTTGGATCTAACATTTTATTCGAATCCACTTGGAATGGGACCACCCAAGTTTGGCATACAATGTTTTGGAAATGGGAAATATTCAAATGCCATAGGCAAAAGGGCTTGTAACAAAAACAAAGATGGCAAAAGGCCAGGACATTGTGTGTATGGGCACTGATTCTTTGGAACAAGTTCCACATAAGCAAAATGTAAAATAGTTCATGTGAGGCCCAACGAGATGATTTCATGAAATTCATCCTGTTTATTGTGCTTAATAAAATATGTTTAATTAAGAATATAATAATTGTTTTCATAAATGAATTGGGTGAGCCACAACATATAAGAAATGATTCGATAAAACAAGTTGCATGGAATTACTTTATATAACTTTTCATTTTGGGTGAAAAGATAATTTGTTTATTATATTAAACTATACTTACATAATGTAATTGGAATGGTTATGGTTTCTTAGAAAAAATTATTTTTTAATAAATGATTTAAATATACCTTCCATGTAACCCCACTTTTCTTACCATCACCTATATTTTTAATTATTATTTTTTTCTTTATTTTAACTTTATTTACTTTATAACTAATATCATCTCATACGTTATTGATATTATTTTATTTTCCATTCTATTCTA
>JAYJMB010047317.1:0-65648 GCA_036873735.1 Pouteria campechiana
TGATGTGTGGTTCAATTGTTTTGGGTCCTTTCTTTGTCATGACCACTATGAGATTAGCATTTCTTGATGATTTGTATGTTTGGTCTCCTATCAGCCCTGCAAAGGGATACCGCTTTTTGGACCACCTGGAACTGGGAAAACACTCCTTGCTGAAGCACTTGCAACAGAAGCAGGAGCAAATTTTATCAGCATAACTGGTTCCACTCTTACATCCAAGGTACCTACTATCTCAGTGAATTTCCCCCTCACTGTGATAATAAAATATGTGAAACAAAAAGTGCACCGGAAAATAAGTTAATAGATTGCGTACATGTTGTAATGCACGGCTTTTAGATTTCTTAACTTGCCTGTGAAAAGGACCACGCCATCCTTGCAAAAATATCCTCTTTATCAATGGTAGCTTTACTAAGACAGTGTAGAGTAGAATCTCCAAATAGATTTGTTTTTTCAAGCAATTTTTCCCTACACTATTGATGCACAAACTTCTTACATGTTTTTCCCCCAACTCAGTGGTTTGGAGATGCTGAAAAGCTTACAAAGGCACTTTTCTCCTTTGCAAGCAGGCTAGCACCTATCATTATATTTGTCGATGAGGTAAGAATTAATCATTACATGATCCCTGGATAAGTCTATGGATAAGTCTCACCATACTTTCTCTAGTATTGAAAAAGGTTGCATTAAACCTCCTGATTTCTAAGTTGCATACTTCATTTTATTGCAGATGTACCATAAAGTGCAATGTGAGTGTAATTGACTAATTTTTTGAGATGAAACAAAAAAGGGAAATGAAATATAGTTGCTGATGTGAGAAACCTCCTTGTGTATGTAAGAGCAAACATAATTTGAATAAGACTTAGCTGATTTCAAATGATTTACGTTGAAATAAAATTTCAATAATACCAGTGTGCAAGGTCAACCTATAACTGAATCCAATTTTAGGTGAAATAGATCAATTTGTTGCTGAATCATTAAGACATCCAAAATATTTCTTGTTGCCGATATCTTATTGCCAACTCCCTTGAAAGACATTACAGATTTATTCAGTGAAAATCATTACTTCAAAGTTGGTAGAGACTATTCTTACCTTGTCCTGGATTTAGTTGAATCAATCCAATGTACTATGGACTCTTTGGATTGGTTTTTGGAATGATTTTAAATTTTTTTCTTTTCCATACTTGGAAAAAAAAAAACAAAATAAGAAAAATATTTCTTGATCAAACCATGAGGTGGTTTCATCTTATCGCCTACAGCTACTTTTCACCAGTGTTAAATAAAAATCTTCACTTCCTAATGAAGATAGCCATCTAATGTGTTTTGCCATAACTTTGTTCCAACTGTATCCATAACAATTTTCGCATATTTATGTTTTTAGGAAAAAGTAAGCAAACAGACATCGATGGAGTTAGCATTGAGCGAATAGCTCAGGGAGCACCAAGAAATGGAAAAAAAACTACAAAACCTGGCCAAAACAATGAATTATCTAGAAAGAGCCAAAAAAGAAGAGGAGGCACCTTTGATTGAAGAAGCATATAAGCAACGTTTGGTGGAAGAAAAGACATATGAATGCCTTAACATAGGTGATTTACCTTTAATAAATTTCATTCTTTTGTGAGCTTATTTAACTTTTCATGAGAGGCCTCAGCATGTGAGTGACCCTCATTATTTTAAATATAATATATTAAAGTTGTGATTTATGTAAATTTATTACTAGTGTTTGATATGTAAATTGCAGTTGAATAAGCATATAGACCATCGAAATGATTGTATTTCCTGAGTGAATTTGGCTGTGTATACATCAAACATAGCAAAAAATTTAATTGCATTTGCCTAAATGCAGCAAAAAAATTTGGATGCGTTTGGTCAAATGCAGTAATTTTTTTTTTGGCTTTGTTAGGTCAAATACAACCAAATTTTTTTGATTGCATTTGCTATCAAACGCTGCAAAAAAATGGGTTTTTGGCCAATTGCAACAGGGCAAAAGCAGCCAGCTATCAGCCAATATTTTAGCTGCATTAGGCCTAATGCAACCATTTTTGGGCCTAATGCAACCAAAAAGTTGGTCGTGTTTGGGCTTTTTTGTTGTAGTGTAAATGTTTGACTGTTGACTTTTAATCATGCGACTTGTTGGATTGACAATTCAACATTTCAGATTAACCATCCAATGTGAACTAAATCATTAACTATGAATTTTGAGATTTAAAAATTATTTATTATCTTAATTTTAGCAACTTAATAGCTTGAATAATTAAAATTACAGTTAGTAATTGTAGAGGTTAGGGGTTCAAGGTTTAGATGGGTGAGATTGGAATGTATGCATTATGTGTTAGTACCCACAAGAGGATAAGGTCTATCTGTATTTAGTGGGTATGAGTATGCATCTTCCTCCCTCAGCCAGGTGGTTATGATTTTAAAAAGAGAGATTTTCTACCTCTTTTTGTGATCATAACTAGAGAGGAGAGAAAGAGAGTAGGAAGTCAGAGTTTGTTGTGAGGGCTTGTCAATAGAACACAAAGGTTGATGTTTTTTCTTTGCGGAATTGCCAGTTTGGTAAGTATATGGATGTTCATGATTTATATAGATTGAATCATGTGAATGCATTAATTAGATTTATGAATTAATGCATTAGATTATGGATGCATTGATCATATTTATGGAATTGATGTATTAGATTTATTTAAAGTATACTAATTAGATTTTTATAAATTAATGTGCTAGATTTATACTTGTTAGAATGCATAATTTAGATTGATGAAATCAATGCGTTAGATAAACATGTGTTAGATTAATTTGAATGCGACATTTATATCAAATAAGATACATTGATTTTATTAGAATGTATGTATTCATTGATTTTATTAGAATGTATGTATTCATATTACTCAGATTTCAATGATGATTGTGTCGAATTTTCTTAAAGAACATGGTGCATGTGGTTTGGATGCACTAGAACTTGATTGAGTGAAGAGAAAATGATGGGACACATGTATGCAAAGATGATTAATATGGCTAGATGTACTTTCATTAGAATTTGAAATCAATATATGTTGTGCATGTTATATTACATGCATGCAACTTCATGGAATGAATGTCTCTAGAATGAGTTTGAAATTTTCATGTACAATGATGAAAAGTTGCTTACCATTAGATCCATTAGAGATGTAAACTTCATTAGATCATAGATGATTTTGAGCCATTAGATTTATATGCATAAGATATAGTGGATCCCATAGAATGAATAATGCATGTCATGGTCATCAAAAGATTAGAATTTCCTGATTTTAGAAAATTAGAAAATAGAGAAAAAATAGGAAATCCAACAGTTGCCACTGGATTAATGGAATGCAAGTCGATGTCCATGTTTGTGTAGGAGAGTGACTAGGCAGGCCTTGGTCAAGCTCAGCTTCTCCATTTGGCCCACTACCAGCAAAGCTAGGCCTAAATGTGCAGGACCAGCCTAGTAGCCAAGCTTCTAGGCCAAGCCTAAACCTAGTGGTGGTAGAGGCGAAATGCGATAAGCAATCAGTGGAGTAGTTTTTCACACCCACACCCTAGCCCATCCAAGAGAGGTGAAAAAAAATCATCTCCCATCTTCTAGATTAGAGAATTTTGATAGCTCTCGAAACTCTCTCTCTTCTAATCTCGTCCCTCCTCCAAGCACAGACCCAACCGCCCTCAGTGTCTCTCTCATTAGACTCTCCACCCTAATATCTCTCTTCTCTAATCTTGTCTCCTTCACTTCAATCCCTCCTTCGCCTTGTTTTTCTCCTTTTTCCCCGCACACCAATTTTAGCACAATCCTTGGTTGACCATCCCAAAGAGGAGAAAAAAGAGGCGATCTATTAGACAATCTATTCTCCCACAAATTCGAGCATGATGATAAAGCTGATGGCGGCAGACTATTGAAGAAAACCCGCAAAATTCTTCTACCAGCGTCCTTGAAACTGAAGCAACAATTCTTGATTCATCATCATAGACATGAAGCTCTTTGGTTTGATGCTGGAAAAGGGTATGATATGGGAAGTTGTGATTTAAATTGTTGTTGTTGAAGGCTTCTATAAGGCATTGAAGTTTGATGATGCGAATAGAATTTTTTTGGAAAATGCAGAATAATGAGATCTCTCCAAATGTTTTTAGCTATAGAATTTTGATTCAGGGACTGTGTAGAAGAACAAAGCTAGAGGATGCACTTGATTTTTATGTTGAGATATTGGTGGCATAACCATTGATTTGATGTGATGAGGAGACATAACCATTGATGTATTGATGTCATTTCTCTTGTGTTCACTGAAGTAACTAATAATTTGGTAGTCATTTTATTGTGCTATTATGGTTGATGGATACTGATAATTTGGTAGGAATTTGTCATTATAAAAAGAGAGAGAGAGAGAGAGAAAAAGGTTAAAGAAATTTCTTTTTCCCTTAAAGAGACATTCATAATTTTGAATTGTCCCGAATTGTGGCTTTAGTGTATGCATCAATAGCTTACATTTATATACACAATAATTATTGAGTGAAACTTCATGGAATTAGTAACTTGGTAAGCCAAAGTTGAGGGAGGCTTACTTATAATTGGAGGTTGAAGTTGTTTAATATCATATATGTATTCTCTTTGACATTTATGATTCTACATACCCAAATTAAAGGGTAGAATAATTTAAATGGTATCAAAAGAAATTTGCTTTATTTTATATTATTATAAATATTTTATCTTGTAATATTAATCATTTTAGCAAATCATCTTTAAAGTTTTGTAAGTCATGGCCAAGATTCTAAACCTATCTATCTTCCTAAACCGTAGATCAGTTAATGTGATGGAAATGTCTTGGTAGCAACACAAAATATAAAATGACCCCATAAGAATAAAGATAGGGGAAAAGGTCTCTTGTTTTTGGAAATAGGACATGCCCTTGTAGAAGCTAATGGGATTGTTAATCCATGGATTTGGATTACTTGCTTTGATAGATCTTGATGAAACTCTGTTTTTTGGATTCCATTTTACTGCCTACATAGCTCTAGATTCGGACTCAGATTTGGACTAGTAATTTAGTCTCACTTACTCGGGACTCAAGTTCGGACTGACGATTTAGTCTCACTTACTTTGGACTCAAATTTGGACTAACGATTCTATCTTACTTACTTCATACTTAGATTCTAAGTAGTGATTCTCTCTAACTTCCTCACTTGCACACTTATCCTACAGTTGCAGTTACACCCGCCCAATCATGCGGCTCACGCACTAGCTACACTGAATATTTTAGATTAGCCAGCTACATTAGATTATTTTTTATATATTATTCTCATATATATGTATATATATATATATAAATCTTCGCCCGCGTTTAAGAAAAAGAAGAGAGATTCCATGTAAAGTGGCAACAGATGAATGTAAGAAGCTGATGCGAAATTCTCGGTAGCTAGCATATTGAGAGATAACAAGCTCAATTAAGAAGTCATCTGTTGCATACGACAAAAAATAAACACCCTCTTAGAGAACTGAGGCCGAATTTGCTTGGTGAGTCCAGCAATCGCAATAAATGACATCCATGTATGGAGTGAAAATCATCAAAGTAATGGAGTGGGAGGGCAATTCAAGTGGGTAAATATAATTCGACAGATAACTATCAAATTATCTACCTATTTATTCATCATTACCAATGATAAAACTTCTATCAGCTTCTCTATATTTAAGTGAATTGCTGAATCGCAATTTGGGTCTTCTCAGCTCCAAACTAACGCCATGTGAAAGTAATACTGCCATATACGGACCAGATTCGTGACACATTCTTCATCTTGTCTCTAATTTAGGACTTACTATTGTCAGCGTTTGTTGACTATCTGAACCTGCTGCAACCTCTTAACAATCATTTTGTTGCTGCAAAGGCATATCATAAATGACTTACAACCTAAGGCTTGTCGCCGGTTATGTATGAATTCTGTCGTGTTCTTGTATTACACGATGCCCATGCCCTTGTGTTATTATTATGTCATTGGTTGTCTGCAAATCTTGCAGTAGTTAATGGCCAAAAGGTGCCCGAATACATCAGGCAAGATCTAACTTTCTTGATTATCGGGGACAGAAAGCTAACTTCGTGATTTTCTTCAGCTTTTTTGCTATGAACTGTCTGGAACACCATTATAACCATGCCTAAAATGTAATCAGATGCACGTGTTAGTGAGGGTTGGCAACTGTCCCACCTAACTTATCGAAAATATTTTAATATCCAAATTTTTTTTAACTCCAAGTAAAACTGCCCTTTCAAATAAAAAAAAGGAAGACAAGCACCAAAAGTCATAAATGAAAAAAATGTTCCTAAGAATTTATCTAGAATAGAAGAAATTTATATACCCATCAATGGATTGTCTTAGTGGTCAGTTCAATCATTCATGAATTATTGGATGTGTTGTATAGTAATGCATGTGTACTATTCTGCACTTATATTTTATATATGCATGCGCATATATAAAAAGCTAATAAATTTGAGAATTTAAGACTCATTTAGTCTATATGTTCCACCTCAATGATTTAGCTTTTGGAATTTAGATACTAAGTGTTGGCCACAACAAAGTATTTAATTGGTTAAATAACTAGCTAGGAATTTAAGACTCATGTATCTACATGTTCCACCTAAATGATTTAGCTTTTGAAATTTAGTTACTACGTATTGGCCGCAATAAGATATTTAATTGGTTGAATAACTAGGGAAATCCTAATTGCATGAAAATTGATCAATTGATGGGGAGAATTAGTGTCAATGAACTAATTATTTAATAGCATTGACAATGAACTTAATACCACAATATGTACATTCATGGTAAACAACTGTAAAATATATGTATTGACATTGAACTGATTGTAATGAGTCCAATTAGTGAGGATTACGAGGTTCACTCGTTAATTGACATATAGGTACAAATAACTTACATTTTTATGAATCTACCAATTTAATGTCATTCTCATCGTGTCTCTTATGATCCGTTATATCTTATTACGTTTATATCTTGTTGGTTGCCATTAATATAGATAAAGGTGAAACTTAACCAAATCAATATCTTATCCTTACAACCCATCTTTAACCAAATCAATATCTTGTCCTTACAACCCATGTCTTACCTATTTTAAACACGCTCAAGTACACCTTGCTATTTTGCTTACACTTAGCACTAATGAGTGCAAGTCCTTCCATCTTTGCCCGTGCAAGCTTGCAACATCCTCGCGCTTGAATATTTTATAATCTTTTTATAATGCAATTTTCTTGTCAGTTAGTCTAAAGAAGCCAACGCCGAAAGTTAAATAAATTATTAGTTAAACTATGTCGGCTCTAATTTTTTAGTATTATCATGTATGCTTAATTTGCTAGTATGCTTAATTATACTAATCCATAAAATTGCATGGAAGTCATTTTCCTGCCTACCTGGATAGCTGTGTAGAAACATTACCTAGGTGAAGGAATACTAAAGATTATATAATAAGGCATGCACCATCCAAATGAGATAAAACAACTCTTAATCACTGTATACTTGTTTACAGGAAAATATCGATTTTTATTATTACTTTTATCTGTTTTACAATGAAGTCTATCTTTTCTCCTGTAAACCCTATGTTTACAATGGTTATTATGTCATTTTCGGGCTTTATTTTTTATGTTTTATTTGATCTATTATTCTCTCAGCATCATTTCTTTTGTTGCCAGCCAACATCATTGATAAATATTATGTTATCTCTATCCAAACAGGTCTTATTTTTAGTGAAGAAAATCTAACATTTATATAGGAAATTGATAGAAATGATGCTAATGAAAGTGAAAACGATGTAATTAAGAGACGTAATGAGTAAATATAAAATAAATAAGATTTTTTACGAAACTTAGGATAGACATGATAATAAAAAAGGTAGAACTAACAAGGTCAAGAGTGAAGAAAAAGAAGTCTTCCCCCATTATGCGATTGGCGTAGACGTATCAAAAAGTTTTTCTGGTTTGTGGAATTGTTCATAATAAATGCGCCAAAGGAGCCGACAGCCAAGAATGACTGGAAGTAAGAGGTCCCTCAATGTTATCATTTTTGCTCTGATCTCTGCTGGCCATGATGTGCTTGTCTGCCTACCGGAAAATGACCTTAATTAGTAGGTGCATCCCTTCCTTTCAAAGTGTCCCAAGACTTTTGTGCATCAAAACGTTGAAAACTTGCAATTCATGGAGAAAGAAAGAGATATATGAATGTGGCCGTTTGATGTCTTAACAGAGATGGAGATGCTGCATATATGATTGTCTTTAGGGAGTTCAGAAATGAAAACAGAAAGAAGATGAGGAACGTGAAAGAAACTGAGAGTGCTGGGGGAAGCGTTGGGTTGGGTTGGGTTTAATCAGAACCCAACCAACCCAACATGATTTTTGTTGAGGTTTTAAGGTTAGAAGTTTCTATAATCTGGGACACAAAAGTTAGTTTCAACTCGATCTAATTTAGAAATAAAGTTGGGTTGAGTCGAAATGCTGGATACCCAACTCGAATTTTAACCTGATTTATTAGAATATAAGTTTCAATGTATATGTAAATCATATAAATTTGTACTTCTTTTATAAGTTTTTTACTCCATTTAATTCCTTGAATTACACCTTAAGTAGAATTTCTTTAAAAAAACTATTTTATATGGACTATTATAGTTTTTACTTGATATTCAAATGTATATTGCTACTTACTATTATTATTTAAAAAAATTTGTGAATGTTTATACTCTTACATAAGTGTTAACTAATCCAAAGACTATAAAAATAACTAATAATAATATATCTATAATTTTTTATGTATAATATTATAACTAAAAGTTTAAAGACATTTCATGTTATACTTAGGGTGTGTCTGGTAATGAGGAAAACGGTGAAAAACTTTTTTATTTTTTTTATCTCTTTTAACATATCATTTGGTGTGATTTAAAATCTTAACTAATTAATAATATTTATTTTTTAATATTTTTAATTATTATTTTAAGTCATTGCATTTAAAAAATTGATATACTTTATTTTTATTTACTTTAATTTTAATCATTACTTTTTTATCATATTACATCCCTTTTTCTATTTTTCCTTATTTTTTCACTTTCTTTTTACCCTATCTTTTTCCAATTTCCAAACACCCCACTAGTAAAATCTAATTTAAAATTAATATAAATTATAAATTCTAAGTAACTAGAAATATTGACTCTAAGCCAACCAATAATTTTTTTCACTGGATTATAATTGGATTGAGGTTTCAAAAATAGGGTTGAAGTTATGATTGGATTGAGATTTTCTAAACTAAGGTTAGGGTTGAGTGGAATTTTTTTAAATAATTTTAAAATTTAAAAAATAGAGTTAGAGTTAGGGTAATTTACACCCGGTCTAACCTAACCCAAGTTCCATTAGGCAGAAGTGAATTATGGTGCTCAACTAATAACATATTCTTCAAACTTTTAAATTGGTTTTACTTCTTTAAAATTTCATTCTATTATGAAGTTACTTAAACTCTTCAGGTGTAGTTTTAAATCAAGACCTCTACTGGTTTACCGCTTTAATTTTTGTAGCATATTCTAATTAATATAGGACCAAATAGACTAGCTAGGGGGCAATTTGAGTTGAGTTTAGCCGGAAACCATTAACATTTTTTAAAACTTGGGCCCACAGGACTGGAAATCATGCCGTGGGGGCAAGTAATTAGCTTCCACAAGAGTTTATAAGTGCGTTCTTCTCCAACTTAAATTGACAGCCAGCTTGCTTAACCTCAAGCTTCCTAGGTTAGGTATTTATTAACATGTGATTAGCCTTCTAAGATGGCGATATGTCCAAGGCCTACCACACTGTTAACAGCATTTTCACGTGCCTTTTTAGGCCTAATCACATCATTAATTGGGAGTTGTTGGCCACTGACGTTCATGTGGACGGTGGCCATGGGCCCCACTGCCATGGATAGATGCACCCACTCTGCCAAGAAAGAGTCAATCACATGCCAATCACCTACAGTTATTACCGATGATTAGGACATTTCCACTTTAGGGTGGGGGGAGACAGACTCCATGAAAGTTGAAAGTAGAAAGCATTGTATGTTCCTGGGCCTCTCCATCTTCTTAAATTATCACACTTTTTATTTGAGCCCAAAATCTCCTGGATAAAAACTGAAATAACCATTCGATCTCTACTCTGCAAACGAAGGTTTGAAAGGACATGGTATTTTATGTGTGGGTTGCAAAATTTCGATCAGCAGGATTTTGTGGGTTGGGATTCATCTACTGCGAGCCCCATCAAGTGAACTCTAGAGTTGGGGCGGGGGAGGATAGATTTTAGGTTTCAGGCAGGAGTGGGGAGGTCAAGAGAGTGTGTTGATTGAGAATAATGTCTGAGACATTCTGAGTGCATCTGTCTAGCTTGTTTTTCATAGTAGATTGTTACATTTTTATCTGAGTTGAATGGTTTTTCCTGTAAATCATAATGCTTGTAATGTGTGATTGATTATGGCTGTGATACATGTGGATGATCTTGTGCTTATGATCGGATCCTAAGAGCTTATGCAACAATGAGGAGAGGGTGGGCCCCACTCGCATGCAAGTGACAGCCGAAGATGGGTCTAGGACAGCAGAAGACAAAAAGCAAGTGTTGGGAGAGATGCGTCTTCGAGCTGTCTTTTGATGCTTTCAAAGGAGTTGAAACTGTAAAGAGAATTTCAAGGGGCATGCGGACTTGGCATTCGAGCCGCATGGAGGGATTGTAAAAGAGGCCTTTTCTCGGCCCCCCTCATGATTGCGACGTGTTTCCAATGTGCAAGGGCCACCTGGCTAACATCAAATAATCCTGGGAAGGTGAACAGTGGTTTTCTGTCAAGCTTACTCTTGCAGGTCAAAGTTTTTTTTTTTTTTTCATTTAAAGGATATTTATCGAATAGATCTAGGCACACCATGTATTTGTTCCCATGTTTAAAATAATTCGGTATTTTGATAAAATCCAAATCAATCATCATGCTTGTTATTATATATATTATAAATTTGAATTTATTATGGCCCAACAACTAATTAGAAAACTGATTTATGGTATAATAGAAGTACATTTTTTCCTTACAGTTGTGTATCTTTTATGTCATTATTTATATTTTATTAAAAGGAACTTATCTAATTTATTTTTTCGTTATGGTAAGTTAGTTATTTCCCTCTTCTTTTCCTTTAGGGTCAGTTTGGTCGCGCGTTGCAGGGGGGTTAAAGTGCTTTTGGAGGCGTAAATATACTTTTGCAGGGGGTTAGTTTGGACACGTATTCTTCCACCATGCTTTTTTCTCACCACAAAAGTTCATTTTTCATGTTTAGGCGGAAGCTATAGCATAATGCTTCTTTTAAACACGCTTCTGCAATAGCACTTTTTCAAAAGTGCTTAAATCTCATAGTGCGGCCGAACAAAGCCTCAATATATTTCATTAGCTTAATCTACTAGAACTATCATTTGCATAGGTCTGTTCTTGCTTGGCCCACAACACAATCTATATATCAAAACTGGCATCTACGTCTGCTCTTACTTAGCCCATGGGCCAAACTAAGACTTTCATACCCCCCATCGTTGTGGGGCTGAGAACTTGGCCCCATCTCAACAGTGTGACTTTGGCGAAGTAAGAATGGGAGACCACTCATCTTGGGCCGAGCTTATTACCTAAATGCTTTCAGCAACTATCCACTTTACATTTGGTTACCTAGTAATTACCATTAGGGGTGTGCATGGGCCAGGTTTGGTTTGAGTTTGAGGCTGTCCAACCCTAACCCTGTGTATAAAATATGTATTCAACCCTAAACCCTACCTTACTTTTAAAACCTTTGCCCAACTCTTACTGTAATCCTTCGGATTTGATTCGGGTTTGGGTTTTTAATATGCACTCAAACATTAAAAGGTAGATAAAAACAGTAACTTTACTTGTTAAAGCAGTGTATAAAAAGTTATAAAAAAATGGCTCATTTCCTACCTACGTTGTACCATTGTAATCAAATAAACAATAAGATATTGATATATTAGCATATATGACGAGTATAACTATCTGCAACTGATTATTTTTCCACACAAATTTTCATTCTAAGTTTCTATGAGTCTAGAGAGGTATAGCGGAATTACAATAAGGTTATCAAGCATGAAGAGATGAAAGAAACCCAACAAAAAAAAATTAACACAATGACCAATCAAGAGAAGAAAGAAACCTAGCTAAGAAAAATCAATGAACACACCAACCATCAAGAGAATAAAGAAACTCATAAAAGAAAATCAATGAACATAGTCACTCATTAAGAGAAGAAAGAAACCCAACAAAGAAAATTAGTAAACACAATTATCCATCTCTACTCAACTCCATATATCTAGGTTGGAATAGATAATCCAGATAAAATCACTATAAAAAACTACATAGAGAGTTCAATCCGACAAGAGGATCAAAACAACTCGCGAAGCAAAAAAATTCAGAAGAGAAAAATCTAATTAAAAAATTGACTAGTTCCTTTTAGATCCTATGTGAGAATAATTTCTAAAGAATCTAACTAGAAAACTTATTATTTTTTATTTTTTTAATAGTGACAGAGTTTGGGTTTGGGTTTGGTCTAGGCATTCGAACCTTGTACCCAGACTAAACCCACCGTTCACTCAAGTTCAGTTCGATCTCTACGTTATTTGAATTTTTTTTTAAAAGTTGCATCCTAGACAAATTCGGGTGGGTTTGGGCTAAACTCGAGCCCATGCACACCCCTAATTACCATGGGTACGAAAACTAATACAATGAAGGTGTCCTTCTCAATCCCCTCGTGCTAGGGAAACCTCCACTCAATTCTCTTAATGCCCACACAACATATGAGCTGGTCTCAATGACCATCTGAGCTCAGCTCACGTAGCACTTTGATGAGTGAATAGTCCGACCATTGGAGTACGTTTCAGCCTTAGGTGGTGAATAGCCAACGCCAAGATGCCAAGCCTTCCCGCGAACTCTTGGGGAAGATCGGCTTGTTTTACCAAATCCCTTTGACTATATTCTTCGTTCAGCTCAAGGCCTAAAGCCCGTGTTGGGAAGTGGGGAAAATAAAAAAATTCTGTCTGCAACAAAGCCCAACTCACAAACAAATGGGCTCAAGGCTCGTATCAATATGGGCCTACGATAAGAGTCCACCAAATGACCCAGTTTGTAGCCCATAGTGTGTCATTCTGCTCGTGATCCACGAATCAAAGCAAGCCGTACATCGGAAGAGGCCCATTCTCCTCTTATGCAGGCAGGCGACCGTCCAATACTCTTACTCGTTGCATGACATGAAGAAAATGGTTGCAAGCCCCAGGCTTGCCACAACGACGGGCGGCATCGGTCATTTCTGATGGGAGCTCTGAAAAGTCAGGGACGCGGGCCACTTGCAAATGTCCATGCATGTCTTCTCTCACATGCCATTGCCAGGTGGTTGGATTAATGGATTCCATTCCGAGTCTTCTTCGCTTCAAGAACTGGTGACGTCAGACGACTCAGGACAGCTTTTGAGGTTGCCGGCATACCAGAAAAATCCAGTCCCTTCATCACTTTCTAACTAGAATTCTGGCACCGCTCCGATGAGGTTAAAAATTCATTGGCGGCGAACATCTGCGACAAAGATTTTTCAACGTAAGGTTCAGATAATGGTTGCCAGATGACCGGAAGGTGCGGCCCACACAGAATGGATGTTTTCAAGGCACTGCGTGTACGCAACGGGCCCGCTCCATG
This sequence comes from Pouteria campechiana, assembly GCA_036873735.1. Lineage (NCBI taxonomy): Eukaryota > Viridiplantae > Streptophyta > Magnoliopsida > Ericales > Sapotaceae > Pouteria > Pouteria campechiana. The sequence goes on from JAYJMB010047317.1 coordinate 13,726, forward strand.
CCAGCGAGAGCGACTCGAGGCTGCAGATGGCGAAACGTGGCCCCCACACCGAACCAACGGATGCAAACCTATTTATATTCCACCACTTATCGTTTCTCGTCCGCGCTCTCCCTCTTCTCTCCCTTACCGTCAAACCCTAGCCCTCGTTCCTTCCTCGTTTCCCTCTTCCCACTTCCTCGCACTCCCAAACTCCATGCGTTTACCCTCAAATTCCTCTAAATTTACATTCCTGCCAGTGCCCGCCCATACCAACGCCTTTCTTCCCCCTTTTCTTCGCTGAAACCCTAATTTCCGGAGGCTACCTGACCATCCGCCATGGCGACGCCGTCCGTATCCTCCGTCTACATCCACGTCGTGGAGGACGTCATCGGCAAGGTCCGTGATGAATTCATCAGCGTCGGGGTGGGAGAGAACGTCCTCACTGAGCTCCAAGCGGTAATCTTGTAATTCTGTGGAGGTGGATTAGATTTTCGATTCTGGTTGTTTCGGTGTGGAGAGCTTTTCATTGTGTTTGATTTTTTTGAACAGCTATGGGAGCTGAAGATGATGCAATGCGGAGCAATAACTCCTCCGATAGATAGGGCTGCCCTGCCGAAGGCGGCCTCTTCGGGTCCTACTACGGTCCATGATCTGAATGTTCCTTATGAAGGGACGGAAGAGTATGAAACTCCTACTGCTGAGATGCTCTTTCCACCGGTAATCAATGTTATCTTGATGCTTTTTGTTGATGTCAGGAGATCTGTTAGGATCAGCTTATTTGCCAGTGTTTTATGTAGAATTGACTGATGGTCGGGTGGGACGCATGAACATGGTAATTTTCCCCAGCCAGATGGCTTGGCCATCCAAATGTTGGTTTCCATGTCCATAATTAATCATCTTTTAACTGATGAGATTTATAACAGCAAGGCTGGCTTTCCACCTGTACAGTTGCTGAGCAAGACATATTATCGTTTTTTGGCAGGAGTACCATTTACATCCTATGAATTTTGGATTTAGGGTTTACACTCAGTCCTTTTTTCAAGAGAAAGGGAAAGGGGAAAAAAAAATCCTTTGTTGGTTGTTTTGATGCACGGGACTTTCCACCTAAATCTAGATGACGAATTGCAAAAAGGATTTCACCCGCACAGGGAAAACCCATCTTCTGTATTTCGGATTATTTTTTCTTGGAGGACTTAATGATTGATTTCTTCCATGGGGTATCAGAGCAATAACATGAGTTCTGAAGTTGAGATTTTGACTTAGCTGATTTTAAGGTCAACTTGTTTTCATTTGTCATGTTCTTGTAGCTATGTTTTGATGACATTCTTGTTGCTGTGTCTTTTTTTTTTTTTCCCTTTGACGTAAATGGTTTTTTGTTTTGCAGACACCTTTACAGACTCCCATCCAGACTCCCTTACCTGGGATTGAGAATTCCCTATATCAGCTTCCCACCGGTTCCAGTGACTTTCCTCCACCTGCAAATGATAATAGGACTGGTGCTGAAATGAAAAATGGGAGGCCAAGCCCATACATGGTATGCTTTGTTACCGTTTCCTTGATTGCCCATTTTATGTATGCTTCATTTCCCTTTATGTTAATTCCAACTACCATTTTGCATAGAATGTTCTTCATATTGAACTCAGAAATGAGATGCTCTTGTGCCAGAGCTTCAAACAAACCAATTTAAAATAGAAAGCAAATGTGGAATTTCGACTTTGTCATTTTGCACCCTCCTTGTTGCCACTTGCAAGCATCTTTTAGAGCCAACGATAAAAGGCTATCTCCAATGATCATCCGGCTATTACCCTGCCCCCACGGTTACTGTGAAAACTTCTCAACTTGTTATCTGGATCAGTATCCATCCTCACTAAACTAATCCAAACTAATCCAAATTATGGAAGACCAATGGATCATGTCTGCTGTAAGGGAACTTTTGTTGAGTGGCCCCATTTAGTTAAAATAAAGGTTAGATGATGATGATGATGATGATGATGCAGACTTTCTACCCAATTGTTTCTTTTCTGGGAATATTTCAAACGTGTAGAAAATCTAATCTGTTAGAGAGGTTGGTCATGGTGGACATTTATCTTGTTCTGAACCAGGTTGACATCAAGCAAGCAATTGGAGAATCATCTCATTGGATAGATGATATTTTGATTCTACAAACTGATGCAATCTTAAAATCTGTTTCCAGTGGTAATCTTGGGTTGGATGTATCTTTGCAGATCTGAACATATTTTTCTCTTGATCTGAAGTAGCATGAGCATGTGTGAATATTACGTAGATGCTACTTGCCCAATGCATGCATCTTTATGTGCACATTTTTGTAACCTCCAAATTTTATACAGTGAGTCGATGACTTTTATTGTTATTGTTGACTAATCCAAGATTTCATCCTCCTAGGAACCCTTCCTTAGTTGTGCTTGTGGAAAACATGCTGTGTCCTCTCTCCTACTTCGTTCGTAGTTTGCTTGCGTATTATGCTTTGCAGTGTTCTTTTAATCCCTTAACCCTGCTTCATGTTGGTTTGGATAGTGACCAAACGTAAAGGGGAAATAGGATGGGGGTTGATGACAGCCATAAAGTGAATAAAGATAAAATAGATAAAGAGTGGTATTGATAGGGATAGGTGAGGTAGATAAATGTCATATTAATTTATTCTTTATATTTCCATTGGATTTCCTTGGCCATTTCACTTTAATATGCTTACCTAGTCATCCCTTGGGCTTCCTTGAGATCCAAATGTGCGCAAGCCATGGATTCATTTGTGTTGTTTTTGTCATTTAATTAGATTTTGATGCTTCTCAATTCTAAGATTGTCTTAAGTCACTCACACGTCAGCCTACCCCTCCCCTATCCTCTACACATACATGTATATGGTTCTGATTAAAAGCAGCTGCTTGTTTCCAGTGACTTGGCACAATCACTCCTTGTTGTCCATTTTTTGTAATGATGACCAAAGTAGTTCAATTGAGATTTTTAGAATTAGGGTTGGGGTCGGGTCAACTGCAACCTGACCTGATTTATGCCCCTAAGCAATGCATAATGGTACCTATCATTACATACTCTGATATCACAAATACTCTTGCCTCTATTTGTCATGAAGGGCTTCATGTTTCCAGCTCTAAGCATTGTTGGATTGCTCATGTCGTTTGTTTTTTTTTTGCTGTTTAGTCTCTTTTCTAACACTCCTTGCTTGGAGCATTTTAGATTGCATGGGGAACTCCAATCCAGTTTAGCTTCCACCAACTGTGAGGAGGGATCCATGTATTTGTTAATATTCTGCTGCTCTGTTTTAGTGGTCCTTGTTTTATGGTTGTTTCTTGAGCTCAATCTATAGGAACAAATTGATTTTCTCTTCCTGGCCATCAACATTAGGTGGTATGTTGTCAAAATTCTTTTGTTTCGTTGCTTTAGAAGTTAGGATGCTCTAGAGTCTTTCTTAGGGGAAAGCATTCTCTTGCAATGCTCTGCTTCTCTGGTCATAGGAGAACCAGATCACTATTCCAGTGAAAAAGCTCGATTAGTTATTTTTTGGCCTTTACTTTCAGGGTGAAAATGTGTGTTCACAGTCTGATCTGTTTAATGGTCTCTGTATATCAGTAGTTTGTAATGATTCTTTCTGCGTATGGCATTGTCTTCTTAGCTTAGTTGTATGGTAAAGACTATGTACTGCATGGCACTCTGATGTTTTGTGTATATATGTACTGCATGGTACTCGTTTTGTGTATATATGTACTGCATGGCACTCTGATGTTTTGTGTATATATGTACTGCATGGCACTGTGATGTTTTGTGTATATATGTACTGCATGGCACTCTGATGTTTTGTTTATCTCTTTTATGTTTCTCTGTCTTCTGGCAGCAACCACCTTCTCCTTGGATGCAGCAAAGGCCTCTTGGTGTTGATGTTAATGTAGGTAAGTAAATGGGAAAAGGGGAGAGAAAGATGCATGTCAGAATCTTTTTGGGTTATGTTTCGTTTGGCAGATGTTGGTTTATTTTTCTCTTTATGCATAAGCAATGCAATCAAATTTCTAATGAGTAGCATAATTGGTCATTTATATTGTTTGTAGCTTATGTTGAAGGAAGAGATGATGCTGATAGGGGAACTTCTCAACCCATGACACAGGTGCTTTCTTCATTGCTAAGTGGCTATTTGTTTCTCTCTTCCTTCTAGTTTTAGGCATGTTTGTTAAGGGTGCAACTTAGTTTGGGTTCAACCTAGCCCAACTCAATCTTGGTAGGGTTAGGATTGGGTAAATAAACAAATCAATCTGATTTGTAAATTGAACTGGGCTAGGTTAATGGTTAGGCAAACCAACCAATTATGTATCTCTACCTGTTGACATGTCACGTTAACTTTCAATGACTAATTTCTTAAATTCCTCCCCTTTTACGAATAGCATAACCCTTATATACTCATTGCCATTTCTTTTCATTTATGTATATACTTAGACCAATGTTCGTATTATCGATAATTACCTATTTATCGGTTGCTCGGAAAAAAGATATTATCGTTTTTATTGGAGATATTATCGTTTTTTCCGGGAACTTTATTGGTAAAATTGAAAAAAATTAGAAAAATAGAGAAAATTAAAAAATTTTCAGTGAAACTTTGTAATAAATAATGATAAATATAAACACACAATTTGGGCAAAAAATTGGATTAAAAAAGTCACCACTACATGAATAGTAAAGGTACACATGAGAAATGCTTATAGGATGACAGAAGGAGTGTAAATCTTAGCAAGAAAAAATATTATATTAAACATTATCTCTCATACTGAGTCACAGACATACAAAAAAAAAAAAAAACAATACATGGTAGTGTTTTGAAAATTAAAAGTAAACAACAACTCTTACTTTAATACTAAGTGGAGTGTCGTGTAGGTTTCTCAAGTTCATTATCATTTTGTTGACGTGGAGGCTCATATGCATATGAGAAAGGAAAGTTAAAAAGGGAATAAGGGTAATCTGATGATGTATACCCATATGGTTGGATGTAATCTGAGGCCGAGTTAAGTTGAGATGGCTGATATGATAAATTATTGTAATTCCATTCAGAATCATCTGACCATTCATATGAATATGAATGTGATAAAGGATTTGACCCATAGAAAGACTCTTCTATACTGCTACTTAAATTCACGGATGCCATGCTACTTGTAAGTGTGTTATCCTCAATTGGCTCCTTGTCCTTCCTAGTTTCAGACTTTCTTTCATATTGCCTGATTGGAGGGCATGCTCCATGATCCTCATCTTGTGTAGCATGTGTGTTCCATGATCCCCATCTTGTGTAGCATGTGTGTACCCCTCCTCACAAGTAAATTGGCTAAGTGGCCTTTCACTCTGTGTGTATGATGAGTTATCTCCACCAATGCCACCACCCCCCTCACCACCACCACCACCACCACCACCAGCAGCACCACCACCACCAGTATCATCGTCGTCGCTCCTTGTTCTTGACGATGAAGTACTCGAGGCTTGTTGAGACATCTGGGAGACTCCCTTAGCAGTTGACTGGGTCTGAGATCTAGTTAATGGATCAAATGCCTCTTTTGGGGTCCACTCTCAATATAGCACCCCTACTACATCTACACCCTATGCATTGGCTTCTCAGGCAATAGCTTCTGCTAGCTTTCCATTTTGTCCATCTAGATCTTCTGATCACAACCATTCATACAATGGATCTTCCATAGTATTATCCTCCTCCAAAGTGTGCATGTTGCCCAATCATCATCATATCTAGAGGGTCATCGGGCTCCTTATTTTTCTCTCGTAGTATCCTCTCCCATAGCCTCATATTATAATGGCAGAAAACAAGCTTCGTGAGCTTTTTATACCCTAGTCTATTCCTTCTTTGGGTATGGATGAAGGAGAATGTACTCCAGTTACGCTCACATGGCACTTAGAATTCGAACTGCTAGTAGCCTGAGTGTTGGGATCTTCATGCCATATAAGTTCTACCATTCGCCTATAATCAACTCAAGATTATATATTAGTATTTGCAAATAATACATAAATATGCAAGTGTAAAATGTCATGAGGTTTGGAAACAATTATATACAGGGTAATCCTTGTAACCGTGATTGAACGACCACTGCCTTTCCAAACATCCCCTGTGCTTCGCGAAAAGCCATCAACTGTTGGAGTATTTAAAAGGATCAATCTTTTTATTTATCACACTAAATAAGATAATGAAGTATATTCTGTGAACATTATAAGTAATTTACCTCGGTCCCGAAGGCACCCTTATTTGGGTGATTGGGAAATAACTTCTCAAAGACTTCAAACACCACCCCATTTAACTCCATATCCGTCCCAAGACCATGCTCATAGTAGTATTTTGGGTTCAAGAAATAAGCTGCAATAATAAGATTGCAATTCAGACATAAGAGAAGAAAATACATAAGAGAAGACTATAATAATAAAATTACAATTCATTAGTCAAAACTCACCGACTGCATGTAATGGATGACGAGCATGTTCTTCCAGCGATCTTCTATGATGCCGATCACCCACTGCTTACCTTTCACATTTTTTTGTATGGACTCCTTCATAAATTGAAATGTCTTGTACAAAGAGCTCATATTTGGATAAGTCTCATTATCAACCACTCTCAAGACTATATATGGGTTCTAAAATTAACAACATCGATCGTACTTTATCCCAAAAGGAATCATAACAATCCTCTCCACCTCCATCTCTTCCCTAGTGTGTGCATATCTTGAATCGTACCACATATCAGTGTTGAATGCTGTATTGAGTGCTTACTTGGCATTCCATAGACTATCTAGTGCAATAAAATTTATGGCAAATCGAATCTTGCCTGGACATACAATCTCCCTCCTATAATCAGATGCCTCATGAAAAAGTGTCTTCACCCAACTGTGGTTATAGATGAATTTGGTAATCTGTCGACCCTTCTCTATTACACTACGAATAGTTGGTCATCAACCAATATCTTCCAAGATGAAATCAATACAGTGCGCCGCACAAGGAGTCCAATACAAGGGCAATTTTTTTTCTAGAGTTTTCCCAGCTTTCTTAAATGCAGTTCCATTATCTGTGATAATTTGTACCACACGATGACTTGAGCCGAGGGCTTTAATCTGCTTCTCAATGTATAGTGCCCTTGCAATACAACATAAAGTTGATGATACTGAGCTTTGTGGGGCTAGTCCACCCATCACATATCACAGACAACTCATATGTTTCCCATGTATGGGTCATAAATTTGATCCAGTCCTTCATTTCTTGGTCCTCCTGATCAAGATATGTTCCGCCAATTTGGTATGCTGAAAGAGGCGGGATGCCTTCTCCCTCCATCTATGTAGCATGGATCATATTCTTGAAAGCTACAGTATCCGCTAAGTGTAGAAGAACGACATCATAAATAAAGAATCTAGAGACATGATTTCCAAGATTTTTTACACTGTCTCTACCCTTCTTGTACATTTGAGTTATCTTCTTTTGCAGCGCACCAGCCTGTTCATACAACTTTGGCTATGATCTTCTCGTAAATGCTGCACAGCTCAAGAACTTCTTCAGTCCTCCCTTCTGTCTCCCTCTTTCATCCAATTGGAGCTATATCTTTATTGAATATGAGTGCTATTGGTTTTTGTTACAATTGTTTGCTCTCTGTCAAGCATCTGTGAAAAGGTTTTTAAAAATGTTATTGCATTTATTATGATATTATGCTTTGTAAATTAGCTATCTTATTAATTTTTTTTTTAGAATTAATTGAAGGTAAAAATTTAAATAACTTAAATTTTTAACTCAAATTCAACCTGGAATTTTATTAAAAGGATTAGGGTTAGGTTTGAAGTTTGTAAATAGGGTTAAGGTTGAAGTTATATAAATGGACATTGTAGATGTACCTACACCTTGTACCTTTGATTGTGTACATATATATATATTTGAAATATTAGCAAATATATTTATAAATTTGCAGAAAACATTTGCCATTATACCAATTCCATTAGTGACGATTTTGATGGTAATTTAAGCAGTACAGAAAAAAATTTTTAATGCCTTTTTGGACCATTGCTATGATCAACAATAGAATTGGTGTAATTCCAAATGTTTTTATAAATTTATGGCTATATTTGCTACTATTTCAAAAACATAGGTATATGAGCAAAAGGCTTTGTTTAGAAATGAGGAAAAAAGAATAGAAAAGCTTTCCTCCATCTTTCTTTCTTTTTTTGTCACATCTTTTAATGTGGATTGACATCTTAATTATCTAACAATCTTACTTTTCCTTATTATCACCAATATTTTCAATTATTATTTTCTATTTTTCATATAAAAAGCTTACCTATTTTGTCTTTATTTGCTTTATTTCTAATCATTATACCTTTATTATATCACATCATTCCCTCTTTTTCCCCCAATTATTATTTTCCATCTTTTCATATAAGAAGCCTACATATTTTATCTTTATTTACTTTATTTTTAATCATTACACCTTTATTACATCACATCATTCTTTCTTTTTTCTCTACTTATTATTTTCTATCTTTTTATATAAAAAGCCTACCTATTTTGTCTTTATTTACTTTATTCTGAACATTGCACTTTTATCACATCACATCATTCCTTCTTTGTTCTCTCATTTTTCCATATTATTTTTTTCCCCCTTTTTCCCTCATTCCCAAATGGACTAGGGTAAAATGTGTAGGTATATCTACAGATGCCCCTTTAGAAATGGGATTAGGCTTCATCCTCACCTAACTTGACCCAAGTCATAGAGGGGTCAAGGATGGAAATGGCTCTAGGTACAATGGTCTTGTGAAATGGAAGATTTTCCTTATACCGTTTAAAGGTGGCATGATTAATTTTTCATTTTGAATATTTTTCTTGATTCACAATATCATCATTGCCTCTTGCTTCCCTTTCTTCTCTACTTCCTTTTAGTGCTCGCTATTTCGCTAAAAGGAGAAATTTCACTAATGTCGGAGACATTATCAAAAATTTTACCGAACTATTTCGCTAAAATATAAAAAAATTAAAGAAAATATAGAAAAATTAGAAAATCTTCCAAAAAACTTCATGATAAATTTGAATTCATATTTAGAATAAAAAATATCACTTTAAAAATCAATATATATGACATAAAAGAAACGTACCAATGATGCAGAAACAGAAAAAGTAGATATCTACAGTGCAATACTACTAAATGGGAGATCTAAGTTATAGAAAGTTGTTAAATATATGCATATAATATGAAACATGTTATCACCTTACCTCACCACCAAAAAGAAACTCGTGCAGGCTTGTTAATTTTATCATCGTCATGGTCATCCTCCATTGGTTCTGGCCAATGTCTATAGAAACCATTCAGATATAAGTCGTACCATGCAGGGAGCGAAGATGAAGATGATTTGGTTTCACTGTCAGGATTGTATGGTATCTGGCCATAAGATTGTTGAAGATAATATTCAAAATCTCCAATATAAGATTGCTGAGATTCTTATGAATAATCCTTACTATGATAGCTATAAGGTGTATACTACAACTGGACCTTTGTTCACTACTATTTATAATAATAAAGGTGGCAGCGATACTATCTACTAAGTTATCTTCTTCCGTGAAGGTTTCTTACATAAGATTTCACAAGCGATTGTGTACTGTGATCATCATCCTATGTAGCATGTTGGAAATCAGCTTCTCCAGTGAATGAGCTAAGAGGCCTTTGGCTGCTTGACGTGCCACCACCACCATCACCACCACCGCCACTCTTTGTTCTTGAAGAAGACTCTGTGCTTGATAACAATCTAAACTATGATGGATTTGAAGGATTTGTGATTGAGAAGTGCTTCCAGATCTTGTCAATGGATCAAAGTGCTTCCAAAATCCATCTCATACTGCGTGTTGTTTGAAATCGAACCTGCTTTGAATGGATTCATCGTGCAATTGATGGTCAAAATGGGAAAAACTTTCCCAAAATGTTGTTGCAGACGAACACTCCCTCCCACAGCCACTCGGTCATCGATTTCTGCCTTTGAATCAGGTTTGAATCCACACGAATCTTGATTTCAAACACTCCACTCACAATTTTGCGGGATTTGAAGCCTTCAAATCGCAAAAATGTCAACTGTAGCATCTGTCGGTGAGATGGAGGTATGCTACTCCTCTTCTTGTCGATCTCAGGCCCTCAAATCTAGCAAGATGTCTTCGAAAATGGATTTCGAAACATCCATTGTAGATTTTGAAGGGGGTAAAACAATTTCAAATAGGGAAAAAGGAGGTTAGGCGTTAGCAGCCACACTATTGACTTCCAACATTCAAATTGAAGGTGCAAATCTTTTTTTTTTTTTTTTTTTTTTTGTTTCGCAATCGTGGAAAGGGGTTTCGAAAATGATTTTGGGGAAGATCTAGGTGGGTTTTGAACGCTCATGGAGGGGGAAAAGGGGCGCAAATGTTGACTTTAAGGGGGAAAATTTCGCCCCTTAAACAAAATCTTGTTGAGATATTCATGCATATCTCAAGAAATTAGAGAAGATTTTGAAAATTTTCCAAATTTCTTGAAATTATCTCCTAAAAGTGAAATGCGGGTGTTTTCCCTAGTGAGAATATCTCGCTAAGATGGAAAAACGAAAATTTTGGTGAAAATTTCACCAAAATAATCGCAATGGCAAGCACTGCTTCCTCTTTGTTCCCTTTCTTCTCTACTTCCAAAGTACAACATGAGTTTTTGAACTTTGAATCAATGTAGGTAATGTTGCATGTCTACTAGTTGAACTCATAGATAAGGTTCTTTTTGTCATTTCCTGTTGATGCCATGTTTTTACTAACGAAATGTTTAATAATATGTTTGTGGTTGGATAGTCAATAAGTATCATGCATTTATTTTCAACTCTTTTTTTTTTTTCATTTGTTGGATGTGCAACTTCAGTAGGTATTTTGCGATGCTTTGAGGTTATGGAGTGTGAGATTTTCAAGTAATTTGCATCTTTGGTTAAAAAGATTACATTTCTATGGGGTGAATGAAGTCCACTGTTGGTCCTGATGCTGGGTCCTAATTCCAGGACTTCTTCATGATGTCTTCTGGTAAGCGGAAAAGAGAAGACTATGCTCCAAATTTTCAGTCGGGTGGATATGTACCACAGCAAGATGGAGCTGGAGATGCTATGTTAGAAGTTTTCAAACTAGAGGTGTTTTCTCTCTCTATATTCATGCTTAATCTTCATTGCTCTTACTCTTAAAAAATGTGATTGCTTTTTTTGTTGCTAGCATCATATGTTTTGGTGGTTGGTCCTATTGCAATGATAAGTGCGTATTACGTTATCACCATCAAGTTTACTGTAGAGATTTAAAAGGAGGAAAAAAATCATCAAATTGCTTTAAAGCAGAGTGAAGGAGTGTCTATATTAAGTATGGATATTTTGCTGGCATTGAAGTGTTTCACTCCCCTTTCCCTATTTAGTTAAGATTGGATGAACCATAGGAATGGTGTGTGTAATTTATTTTCCAACTGGATTGTAATGGCTTTGACTTGCTGCATCATAAAACACTAGGAAAGGACAGAGAAATGTCACATCAGGATTCAGGAATCAATTTAAAGACTGATGTTGGAGAATGTTGGGAGGTCCTTGACATGATGACTGACTGACCGAGTACAAATACCAAGCCATAAAACTGTTCTGGGTGCAGTGATCTTTCTTGAAGGCTTCAAAGTTAATAGTGCCTTCTTTGGGTTGATTCCTTTTGAAATGTGGTTATCCATCTCTCTCTCCTTGTTCAGACTGGCAAAACTGCAAGATGAATAACTAATGATTAATCACAAAGGCTAGAAGGACAGTGAATCAGATACTTTATTGGTATTCAGGCATGGTCTTTCTTTTGTCTGAATGACTCTAATTGATTGGATCTTCTGCCTAAAGATCCTGGGCATGGGGCACCAGGTGATGGTGCTATTTAGGCCCCCTTCAGCCTTCACCCATGTCAATACATGCCTGAACGGGAAAATCTCTTTTTGAGTTTTGGTTATAATAAATTGTCATGTGAGCCTTATCCCAAGTCTCCAAGTAACTGAATTGACTTTTTGAGTCATCTTTATCTGCAAAACAAGGGAATAGCTTCTTTGAGCTATTTGTTCACTACAGAAGGCCTTGACTTTAGAGACTGGGAAGTTAAGGTGAGGGGGTGAGGGAGTGTGGGATAACTTTGTAATTGCTTTTGTTCAGCTCAGTCAAATAACCTGACATACTTTTCCTTGCTGTCTAGGTAACATCCAAGAAGATGGACATACTTCCACAAAGATCATCTAGTTTCTTTGGCAATTTTGAGAACATCATGTTTCAAAATTTTCAAATTCATCAACAAGTTTTCTGTAGGCATTCCAAACTGGTTATATCTGTCTATTTTGTTAAGAATAGGGCTGTTGATTTTTTTAATGACATGACCCTCTAATAGATGGCAAAAGGGCAGGAGGAGAATAAAAAGAGGAAACAAAAAAAGGAGAAGAGAATAGAAGGAATGTCCCCTCTTTAGTGCCACTCTCTAGACCTACATTTTTTCACTAATAATAATAATAAGAAGAAGAACAACAACAACAACCGCTCCTCTTTCTTGCTATTGACGATGTCTTTCGAAGCCATACGAAACAGTTACACTAGCTAAAATCTCCAGCTGATTGGGCATTCAGGGTGGGACTGGGGGAGGGAGGGGCCAGTTGTAGGGCCTGATTCTCCCTTTTTCTCTTCTTTTTCGTTTTCTTTTTTTTTTTTTTTTTTTTTTTTTACTTTTCAGTTTTTTTTCATCTCCAGCTTTTTCTGTCATCTATCAGAAGGCAGTTATGCCATGTTAAAAAATTAATGACCTTATTCTTAAAGGAGCCTATAGAGGTGATCAGTTTGGAATGTTTACAGAAAATTGGTTGATGATTATGAAATTTTTGAAAAAGTTTATGGTTGTTCTAGAATTAGAAGAGAAATTTAGTAACCGTTTTGAAAATGTCCTGGAAAATTGCACTGTTTTCTTGTGGTCTCCACTTGCTGGGAATGGTAGAAAATCCTTTTGTATTTTAATTTTATCAAAACTTAAGTGTACCAACACAGTGTCATCACATAAGATAGGAAGGCGCCATATATGTATGAAGCGTAGTTTTGTAATTGCTTCATTCTGCTTCAGCCAAATATCTGATGCATTGCTTATTGGTTTCTAGGATACATCCAATAATTTTACATTGTTTTCTTCTATCCACCTTTTGCTGCAAATGAAACCTACTAGTGCAAAATCTGATTTCCTTGTCAAAAAGTGCAAAAGCCCCAGAATCATTTGTTTTCGTATCTGAAGCTTGTCTTTGTCCTTGGAGTAGGCAGTTTGGCCTAGCTAATTGTTTTTCTCCTTTTCATTTTTCTCAATATTACCTTGGCTAACATTCAGTAATGTCAAAAGAGATTAATCTGGGCAAAAAAATGGCTTCTTTGGGCTCTACAATGATTTATTTTTTTCAACCATGCCAACCATCAAGTAGGCCACTTGAATGGGTTAAGGAGCAAAAGTCTGTGCTATAGGAAAATAACGATGGTTGCAGCATAGAGAACAATATAAACTTTAGTCACCATTGCTTTGTAGAGGGCATGGCAATGGACGTGTAAAATCTACAATATTCATAAGAAACAACGTGGTCCATATTAACAAAGTGGATAACATGATGTTGTAGTTGGTAGGCAGGCCTAGAGTGTTGAAAGATGAGCATAATTTATCATCTTGCTTTATGTGTCATTGTCCACCAGTGGTTCTAGTTCTAGTACTGGTGAGTTTTGGATTTCCTCTAGTATACTGTTCTATCATGAGTGCTACTATGCGGGAACATATTTTCCATATATTTTTGCATTAACACATTGGCTTTTCTTTGCTTGAAGGGTAGGAATTGAATGTCCTTTCTCTTGCTTTGATCCAAGTTTGCCATGCCCAGTTCCTGTAACCTCATGTTGAGAGCATCGTAGAAATACTCAAAAGTTGAAATGGAGGTCTAACATTGAATATCACTTTTTCCTTCAACACCAGCAGAATGATAGTCATAACACCACATCAATGATAAATAAATTATTCATCAATCATAACAAGGCTAGTACCATGAATTCATAATTGCAAGGAACCATCTTTGGGGAGTTTATCAGCATATTGACCAAGAATCTCTACTGCTGCCACCACGTTAATCACCAACTTCATTTGATTTTTTTCCGATCTAATTTGTCTGTGTTGTATATCTTCTGGACTGATCTTTTTTTTTTAATATTAATTTTTGACCGAGATGGATTTGTCATTTTTTATTCTGGATGCAAGCTGTAATTCTGTTGGTTATTGAATTTCTTTTTAGGTGAAGAATCCTTGTACATATCAGTTGCATATGTGGGCAACTTGTATAAGAATGCATTTTCAGAGTCATTGCGTAAACAATTACTGATGAGATACAAGACCAATGATATGGTCATATTGGTCAACATTGAAGACATCCTTTCCCTGGTTTCACAGAATCCCTCATGTTTGGCATCTCTAGACTGATAGATGTGCTTGCATTTGAGTCAGATAATGTTACTTCTTAGCCAAGAGATTCAGTAATATACGTATCTGCACTGCTGTGAAAAAAGATGTCATTGAGGCTGTGAACCCTGTTCCTTTCTTCTTTGTGATTATTTTCTTGGTTGCTTTATTGATATTTGCTTTGTTCTCTGTCTTCAACTTGGAGCATCTCCGCTCCTGTGCATTTTTTTTGTTCCTGTTTAATGGCCAAACAATTGGAGTCTACGTTCCTCACTTGCCTACCTATTGGGTGCTTCTCATAAATTTTCTTGAATGAATTCATTTCTAATTATATTTCTTTTCATCTTGTTGTATATTGTTCCTTGATCGCCAAAATATTTTGCCCTATGAAGCATACTTGCCTTGATTTTGTCCTGTAGTATCTTCATTTCAATCGATTGGCACCAGCAATCACACCAAATATCCGGAGGGACATGTTCTTGATTCTGCAAACCTTTAAGCGTATGGATAATGAACTTCCAAACCTCCTTGCTCACATGCTATGAACTCAAGCTTATTAAAAATAGTCATTGAGGGTGATGGTTCGTGTTTTCAAGTTTGTCTTTTGTAGAAACTATTCTACCTTTCACATTTTTTTAATCTATCAGTTTTGGCAGTATATGACCCATGTTTGGTTTTAAATCGTGATGATATATCTCCTATTCATGTATGGGGAATATTCACTTAGAACCGGTTCCACAAATGCTTAAAGTGAAACCAGTCCAAGTGGGCCCCACATTAATGATTTGATGGAATCTAATATATCCATTTTACTTCCCATTGTACACTTAATGATACCAAAAATTGTTTTCATTATTAATTTGGTTGGGCCACACATTAGATGATAATTTTAGCTGTGTTATAGTTACTCTAAAATGGCTATTATTTAGTGACCCACTTATTTATATTTTTTAAAAAAATTATTATATTCCTATCTAAATACATTATCATGTGTGTAATAGATGGATTGGATTCCATCAAATCATCAAGATGGGTCCCACTTGGACTGTGAACATTCCCCTTCATGTATCTACATGAATTCAGTCTGTCGAAAACTGCAGGTTTCTTTCAGTGCCCTTAGTTCTCTTTATGGTCATGTTTTGCAAATTTCGGATTCATTTTTTGATGCACTTTTGGGATTCAGGCCAGTCAAGCAAAGAGCTCATTGAATAAATGCAGTGGAACAACTGCAAATGCTGAGAAGCTGCCAATTCGCCAAGCAATGCCTGCACCCCCAATCCCACAACAAGATGGGGTTCATGATGGTTTTGATGATGTAAGAACTGGCGTTCCTTTGTTCATTTCTTGTACCTTGTTATTCTTATTCGAATGTCTTGACTTTTTCTTGTTTCTTTTGTTTTTCTTTTGAAGTTTTTCCATTTTCCCGGTGTTGCAAATGATGAGTACAGCACCCCAGTTGAGCATGGTAAATTTTGTTGTCATTTGTTACCGTGAAGAATTTGGGACTGAGCGATAAAACTACCTAAACTATTTCTTTCTTCCCCTCTGTGGTCACTCTTAGCCTTTGGGTCTTTTTCTTTCAGATATAAATACGGCTGACACTGTGGGCACGCCAAAACCAGCAAAAAATGAGGCTGGAGAAGATGATGAACCACCCTTGAATGAAGATGATGATGATGATGATTTGGATGATCTGGACCAAGGAGATGAAGAGCCCAGCACCCACCATTTGGTCTTGGCTCAGTTTGATAAGGCAACTACTTTCCTGTTTTACCCTTTTATACGTGTAGCTATTTCCTCATAATAATTGAGGATGTTCTAACCTTCCTGCTCTTGGATAGGTGACACGGACTAAAAACAGGTGGAAATGCACACTCAAGGATGGTATAATGCACATCAATGGCAAGGATATTCTTTTCAATAAGGTATTACAACTTATGAGTTATTTTCATCCATTGATCATCTAGCTCCTTCCATGTTTTCAGCTATGAGGATGGTTTGAAGATCCATTGCCTTTGTTAAAATTATCCCCCAAATCTTTTGGCTTGTGGAGAATGAATCGCAGCAACCAGGTAATGCATATATCGGCTTGCATTAGATTGGAGATGATGGATGCTGTGTAGGGGTGTGGGCTGTCTGTCTCCAGTTCACCCCTGGAAGGCTAGATCTTGAGCACTCGAATGCCATCCCAAGGCTAGTCTGGACCTGTGCATTAAATATGGATGCAACAACTATTTGCTTAGTGATATAAGCAAGTGAAATATTGTTTATACACTCGATGCCAACACTTAGCAGTTCTATCAGTCATTGACTTGGTGGTTGGCAATACCCCCCCTTTTTCGGGTTCACTAGATGGCATAGATCTGGTCCATTCTTTTGCTTTTACATGTTCACAAATCGCAGGCAAATGGGGAGTTCGACTTCTAGCTTCTGAATGGCGGTTACTCCCTCAGAACTGGATCCTGGCATCTGGTTCTAGAAGGATTCGATTTCCAAGCGGAAAGGGGATGATGATGCTAAAGAGATGCTGTATAGAGGAAAGCCCTGGTTGCAAGCTGACTGCTGATGCTTGCCCTTTTATTATTATTATTTTTATTTTTTTTGTTTTGCTTTGTAAATTTTAATTTTGTGATGGTAAATTACAATTACACTATTTCACTAATGCCTGTTTTTAAATTTGTCTCAAGAAGAACCCTCGTACATGTAGAAGACTTGGAATGCTGCTGGAAAGTGCAGCTTCTTGACTCGAATGATTGCTTGTACGAGTCATTTTAAGTCGAGTTTGAGGCATGGCGGGTCCTGCTAACGCGCCTTACTGCCGTTATGTTTATTTGTGTTTTTTTATCTCATTGGGACAATTGCAGATTTAGAACGCCAATTTAATGTGTATCGAGGATTTACCATAAAGCTAGCCCGAAATTCCGATGTCGGAGAAAGTCCTTGTGCGATCTGTCAGCCTGTTGCATTCTTTTAACTGTCGCCCATGCTATCCGTATGTCCGACCTGCAATTAAAATCATTTGAAAAACGTCTTGATCTTCAACCTTTTTAAGTAGAATTGAAGCAAATTATAGCGTACGCAATAGAATTTTTATCGAAATCCTTAAATTGATGGTGCATTCTCAAATTGATTAAATTGGTGTAAGCAAGAGCTCCAATTAAGTTGAATGCTTACATACATCTACGCCAACACAGATACTTCAAAAAGAGTATATCAATTTAAGTCTAATCGACCAATCTAATAAATTCTTTTCAGTCTGAATCTAGATGCAAACAATTGGAGTTCATACGTAGCATCGAATCGCAGACATCATGGACCCATGTTACTTAAATTAAAGTTACTCGGTGATACGATTCTATTTACGTGCCTAGATTACGCACTATAGAAGTTTGTTGCGCGGTTATCATGCATTCGATCTTACGGCTAATCGTCCAGTTTGCAAAAATTATATAAATCGACTGCATAAATGGAAGTTTTTATCAAATTAGAACTCATCGAAACTTTCTGCCGATACAAAATCAATCATTCTTAGCTCATCAAAATAGATTGGTTTCGGTAAGAGGAAAATGGCATAGCTGTTTTTATTTTTTTTAATATCATTTTTTTGTACCTTGGAGTGAAAACATAGTGAGAGATGACGTCGTTCTCAATCCTTGGTTTAGGGGCTTGCGATCCATCAAATAATTGTCTGCTTTTATATTATTTTTAAAACATTTTGGAACGAGCGTCCAACTTTTTTTTATTCATTTCTTGAATAGTCTCTTTTTTGTGAATGCTAAAAATTACCCGTAGATGAATGGATCAAAAGTTGTCAGTTGATTAACTTTAAAAACGACAAATTTAATCTGCACCAGTCTCACAAATTGCCAACTTGCCATTGATTACTGTTTCGTTTGACTCATGGAATTAATTGCTTAGCCCTTGTGAAGTCTATGCACCCTTCATGTTATAAGACATGGATTCCATAAAGTTATTATGGTCTGCTCATCTTCACAATTAAGCGAAAAATGAAGTTACTGTAAAGCGAAATTTTAAATGGTTAAGAGAGACAAACTTGTTGCTTTTGTTTTAATCCACAAGTTGAAGTAACCAAAGCTTCTTTTTTCTGGTCGTCCATCTGAAACATAGCTGACTTCTAGGAATCGTTAATAAAAGAGTTATTATCAAGAATTCGCTAAAATTTTAAGAGATTATATTAAAAATACAGTAATATTCCTCCCGGTTTTCCATGTAATGAAAATTTATTTTATTTTATCTTACTTTTCCAGATCTACTGGCTTGTGACAGATTAGGCCAAATTTCATTGTTACCTTGAAAATAAAACTCATAAGAAGACAAAGATTTTGTTTCTTGGAAGGCCATTTTAATTTTTTCTGAATTTCATGTATCTTTTATAGTCTCTCAAGTCTCAACATAAGGTATGTAACTAGTTTTTAACATTATTACAAATTGATTTAAGAATTATTAACATATTACTCCCAAAATTACACCTATAATAAGAAATAGATAATTTTTTATGAAATCAACTGCCAAGTCGATTGCTTGGGTGAGACAAAGCTACAGACAGAAGCAAATAGAAGCCTCTGACAGCCGAAGGGGATGATACGGCGAATATCCCGAAGATAAGATCAACACTCTAAAAAATCCGCCCTACAGATATATACAGAGTACATGGAACGTACACTCAATGAAACCCACCAAAGAAATGCAGATAAGTAAAAAAACAAAACAAAACTATTCATCTCATCCATCTGAGAAGTTTTTTCTTAACCAACTTGTAACATCCTTCCCGACATTGGAAAATATAGGAAAGTAAATGCTGCTTTGAAAATCCCTTTGAGCAATGCAAGATGCAGAAAATAAACGGGCGTAACTCGTACTTGTTCGAGCGAAGAAAACTCCACAAACAGGGCTATTGAATGACATCTAATTTGAATAGCTAATAACCTTGCTACAAGTCCAGATTGTCACAGGAAAATGTTCATGGTCCAGTGACTTTTTCGTGCTAGAAGAGCCTGGACGAAGGCTTGTCTTTCTTTCTCATCTTGAGATAGATTTTTAGGCCTGGCCATCCAAAGCTCCTGCATCAAGTTCCCCAGGTTGAAGAGGATTCATTTCTTCAGTATCTGCACTATAATATTTCTTTGAAAGCAATGGAGTTTAGTCTAATGAACTTGAGGGATTTTGATCATAAACAACTTCAAAAGGGCTGCAATTAGAGGTTGGCTCAAGGATCACTTGTAAGCAAATTCAGCATGAGCTAAGAAAAGATCCCATTCTCCAATATTCCTTTCATCAAGCTTTTCATCCGAGTTTTCAAAGTTGGATTGATTACTTCAAACTCTCCATCAGTTCATGCATGACAAACTGTGCTTCAGTAAAGATTTTCTTGCAAGAAACAAAACTAGCCATTTTAGAAAATCTATCCATAGCCACAAGAATTGAACCATGACTGCTTTGAATTCGAGATAATGCAAAACAAAATCCATGATAACACCCTACTAAGGAGATCGCAGGATCAAAGGGGAATGCATAGGCATGAATTTTGACTGTGACTCTTTCGCTTTAAGGCACACTGCGCAAAGACTAACGAGATGCATAACGTCCCAAGTTATTCCTGGCAGAAAGAAAGACTCTCAAACAAGAACTAAAATCTTGCTCTACCAAAATGCCCAATAAGGCCTCCCCTCATGTCCTCACCTAATAATAGCCTCTTGTAAAGATGCAGTAATTCATTATCTGTTGTCCTCATTTTCGGGTGGATTTCTAAGCTGGCCAATCCTATGTCACTAAATTTGGCTAAAAATTACAGAAAATGATAAAAATACCCCTCGAATTGTAAGGATAATCTGCGTTAGAATTATGAAAATAGCCTTGTTGAACAAAATTTTCTTAGGATGAAAGTGCTGCAGTAATGATAATTAGACTCTAGTGATAATAATAATTAAAAAAAAACATCAATCATAATGATGCAGATGAGGATGATGGTGGGGTAATGACCGTGAAAGATTAAAAATATATGCATTATGGGAATGCAAAATGGAAATGATAGGCAAGTAACAATAACAAGGGCAATGACAATAATGATGGAAAATAATGATGATTATGGTGATGATGCTGTGGATGCTGACAATAATGATCAATGATTATGAGGAGGATTGGCAAAAGGACATGACTAGCATGATGCCGATGATGAAATTTATACGAAGAAGAAGGTAATGTTAGTCGTCGTTATCCTGCTTCACCCATCATCAGTATTTTAATCTTGGTCATCTTCATTGGCTCATCATCATTGCCACTATCATCTTCAGCATCACTACTGCACCCTCTGCTGTCACATACTTCATACCGGCTACTCAAACAACGTGCTACTTCGAATTTAGATGAAATACCAGGGCGACTTTGCTACCAGCATTTTAGATAAGCTGTAAGACATGTCTAAAAAGATAAAAATACTTGAATGGGTTTTGAATTCACAACAACTTCCTTATCAACCCCCGTAATCACTGCTAATCCAAGACTGCCAACATTAACCATACCTGCCCTAAACTTGAGCAGGAATCTGAAACCTTACACTGGGCGGCAGGGTAAATGCAGATTAACTCTCAATACACCTTATCAATCAAGCCACACCCTAATTTAATTTCCCTTGGTTTCATTTCTAATTACAACTTCTATATGTTGTTGAATAATCTTTGCAGTTTGTGAACCAAACTTGCGGAAGGAGTAGACAAATTGGTCATGGGCTTCAATCAGATGACACAGTTCAAAATCTACTGCTAAGCATTTCCAACCTTGTCCCAATCTTATTGTTATAGAAGATGCCAATAATCAGATTGGAAACAGGAGAAAACTACAGTTTTATCCCCATTTCATGGGATCCTGGCTTGAAAATTGTAGGTCCATGTTCATAAAGTTGGCTCACTGCTAATATAAGCAGTTTGAAAATTAGCCCAGTCATACAGTCATCGCTGAATTCTGAGTGAGAATTTCCAATGATAAAAGAAAGGAATTGGTAAAGAGTGGGCAACAAATTAAATTAAGGCAAAAGCTACCAAAGATATTCTACAGAAGGGATGAAAATGCAATAGCAACCTCCATTGCTTATCACTATATTTCGATGATACAATGGCGTTACTATTGATTGAACAATCTTTTGAACTTAGCATTATGATTATAATTTGAAAGGGGAGTCTGGAGAATCTAAACTGCCCTTGAAACAAGGATTCGATAAAGAAAATTAATTGGGCATACATACTACAAAATACAGCAAAATCAACCTCATTGCACATGATGAACTATCACACATTGTCCCTGAAAGAAAGAAACAAGAGATGAAGGTTCCATTGGCATGGGCACAGCAGGGTGTTGCCACCCAGTTGGGGTTGGGAATGGCAGGCCTACTTTCTTCTCATTTTCATCGCTGATGTGATTCCAACGATGTTGAGGTCCATCTGCTGGTTTACCTTCGCACTCTGGGGATTGAGGTGGTGCTAAGATAAGCGGCGATAGCAAGGGAATTGGAATGCTAGAAGTGTTAAATGAGAAGACAGTTGCAGGCACGAGATTAAGCTGAAGAGAGGGGGGAGCGTGCTTTTGTAGCCTGCTCTGCGGCTTCTCTTCCTCCGTTCTGCTTATTCCTGGCTCGAAGAAGACGCCCTTGCCATCATCCAGAGATGGATTATTAAAATAGAATGCCATGGGTTTCTTTCCTTCTCTGTTTCTCCCGTTTGGTTGGTGTGGCTTTGAAGCTTTCTTTTATAGGAAATGAGATGAGCTTCGGGTTGATTTTGTCAAGAAAAAGGTGCCCAATTTTGGCGGGTGACAGGTTTCAAAAGACAGTTATTTTAACGGATAGTGGCTGAACGCTTCCACACCAGCCAAAATTGGGAATGTTGGGCGGATGCGAAGCCTGTTTTAACATGATTTGGACGTAGATCTTGGCTTTTGATTTCTTTTCATCCAATCTATAGCCCTTTTGTTTTAGGTGGCAAAATAGTACCAAGAAAGATGGCATGCAAGCGTGTGGTCTAGCTAGACAAAGGGGTGAAATTTGGGTTGGGTTCAACCGATCCCCACTAATTCAAATAGAATTTGGTAGTAGGATTTAGTATAAGAAACTTGATTAGAAAAATTATGTTGAAATTAACCTAACTTGTAAATTGTGTTGTGTCCAAGTTGAAATAACATATTACTTCAACTTTTAATAACTAATATCTTGTCAGGTAACTCTAGCATAGATATCCATCATCTAGTTAACATCCCACCATATTAGAGCCCTATCATACTAGGACGCCTTTTTCAGCTACTATGTAGTCCTATACTCCTAAGCCCCTAGAGTCCTTCTCTAAGAGGAAATCCGCACTCCCCTTTACTTATAAGTTACATACATGTCCTGCTGTTGCCCATGCTCAAGTATAAAAAAACTAGGTATCCACCTCTTGAAAAAAAAGCTCTTATTACTAGCTTATATCTTCTAAAAGAGTTTTGTTTGTTGACTCGATAGTCCAAGTGTTTATGCCGAGAATACTCCCAGCACCCTCTGACATTTGTTCAGTCTTGCAGAAATCTCAGTAGTATTTGTTCAAGATCCATATCAATACTCAGTTTGGGGACATCCCGAACATATCTCATATTTCTTTTCATTTTATCTGAAGATGGCAAGACCTAACCTTTTCTATGTTGTACGTTTTTTTTCATTTATGAATATCCTCATACTTTACTATTATTTTACTCTTAAAGTTGTATCATTGTTAAATTTGAAGAATGTTGATTTAAGAATTATAATTTTATATTCTTATAAATATTTGTAAAAAGTTTTTAATATTATTGCATTTTATTATGATTTGCTTAGTAAATTAATTATTTCTAATTATTAATAATTAATATAAAATAAAAATTTTAAATAACTTATTCTCAACTTAGGCCATAAATTTGAATTCCACTTAAAATCTTATTAATAAAATTAAAGTTAAGGTTAAAGTTTAGAAATTAAGCTAAGATTAAAATTAGGGTTATTAATTGGGTTAGGCTTAATTTAAACTTGACTAACCCAACCCAAAAATGGATTTGGTTCGGCTAGAGAAATGAGAAAAATGGGTCGGTCAAATTGAGTTCAATTTCACCTGGTTAACTTGGGTTTGTTTGCATTGATTTCAAATATATATAAACTATGTAACTTTTTCCTGCATGACCACCCAATACTTCCTCATTATTTTTCCATTTCAATGTTGAAGTATATTTTTAATATTTTTTATGACATACATAATATAAAATATTTATTTAAAATAAAAAATTACCATAATTATAATAGGAAATTCAATCTCTTACCTATAATTGTTAATCAACATTCAATTGGAGCTCAACCCAATTTTCTTTAAGGTTGAATTACGGTTGGTAAAGAGGTAGAGATTTTGTAAATAAAGTTAGGGTGGGGTTCACGACAACCTAAGTCATTACAACTAGGCTTACACTCCTAGAATTATGGTTAAACTTTTACAAACTTAAGAGGCATGAGGGAATCCAATCCAGCCTAGCCCGACCCGAATACCCTGTGGACCTGGCGGCTGATTCACATGACTTTCGTAACTCAAAATGACAATAGGATGGATCACATCCATTGTCTACGGATGGTAACTAATGCCCCAAAATTGCAAATCCTTTTAAATGGGTCGATCACTTACAATGTTTGGCCCTTAGGATCCAGCATTTATTGGCCTATCACCTCGACAGTTAACATATTATTGTTGTACACGTGTGCGTCCAAGGTGCGAATCTCTGCCCTTCAACCACTACTTTGCAGGAGATGCTGCTGCTCAGCAACGCAGCCCTGCCTACCTCTCATCCCACGTGAGACACGCTCCTGCCACAATTAACACGTGTTGTCGCTCATCAGGCACCAAGATTTTTTTTTTTATCAGTTATGTTTGGTTGTCCATCTGACTATCTGAATTCACGCTCCACTCGCCTTACGACTCTTGAGATAACCTCAACCTGCTAAGAATCATACTGCAAATGAAATGGATTCATGGGCATTTTCCATTATACCTTTAGCCTCCCACCATTCCCTTGCAGGATAGCAATTCAATAACAATAAATCGGCCATCTTTCAGTGATACATTCCTCGATAGGATCATCTGTAGGTTACTTTTGTAAAACGTGTCCCGCGGGCTACCCTTCTTTCCTTTCGTGATCTGCATCACTGCATGGCATAAAAGTCCGGGTACCTTGAATAATAATTAAAGGTGAATGTCGGCCTTAAGCCACGTGTCTGCATCGTTTTAGATCTCCGCGTCTCCGCGATTTTCTCCATCCTGCTCGCGTCATACACCGGATAATGTAGTTTTTAAACTCTGGTAGGTGGAGTAGATGATCAGCTTGCTGGGCAGAGAACTGGACAAGGAATGTAGGGTGTGTTTGGATCAATGCACACCCGTGCATCAGGTGTGCAATGAGCACACATCCTCTATTACATATCTTATTACATATTTTAATTCAACAAGTATTAGCAAATATATTCTACATTTCGATCATTATTTATACCTTTTAATCATTTTTCTATCTTTTTTATTATTTATCATTGTATATTCTTCGCATTTTAACCATTCATCCTTCTTTTTCTAATTATCTTATTTATTTATTCTAATATACTCTTTAATGCACATTGCTTATCATATTATTTGATCTTTTTTTTCAACAGGTTACAATACATAGCGGTGTAAATTAGGTTGGGTTGACTTGAGTTAAGGTAAACACAACCTTAATTGTATTTGTAAAACTCTAATCCAACTCTAACCATATTTATAAAACTACAACCTAACCCTAAATCAATCCTAAGAAATTCAAGTTCATTTCAGATTGAATTTGGGTTGATAAATAAGGTTAAAAAATATTATGTCATAAATATTCATTATATAAATATTCACAATCACTTAAAGTTTAATAAAGTTTATTAACAATCTATTAAAACTATCAAAAAGGGATGTGGGATGCCTACTATGCCCGTGGGGTGCGGGTATAAAAAATAAATTAATGAAAAATATTTACCTATTTGGGTGAAACAAAAAGAAGATGAATATGCATATAACGTATCTACAACATGGATGGTGGAGATTCCGATATTACACACCAATAATATCATGATGGCACATGCCCAAAAATGGTGGTGATATATTTTTAGGCCCTTCATTTTCTCAAGAACCCCAGTAATTAACAACAAAGTAAGCAAACAAAAACTCATTTTTAACATAGTTGTCAGGACAATTTATTCTCAGGTCCATCTCCAATCCACGGTAGATCATACCATTTATGAAAATTGTGGCCTAAAATTTTATCATTTCTCCAGGAATTGGCAAGAGTGCTTAACATTGTTTGTTGTCATTAACAAATTAATGAATTTTTCTGCTGAAAAATATTTACACAACTCTACTTAGTAGGAAGAATCTAATAAGATGAAATAACAAAGCAACCCACCCAATACAACTGTGCAAAGCAGAAATATTATATATTTGCATAACTCAGCTTGTCAAGGTGCCAACCCAAGTTGACCCTGAATTTGGGTTGAGTTAGTCGGGTTGAACCCAAATTGATTTACAGGCCTAGCAATATGTCCCTTAATACACAAGGGTGCGTTTATATAATTATGCATTAGGGTACATGATGACTAAACATTCCATTACACAATCCAACTAAATAAATACTAGCAAATACATATTATATTTTAATTATTATTAATAATATTGAATTATTTATCCTTATATATTCTCCACTTTTTAATTATTCGCTCATATTCTTTCAGTTATCTAATCTATTTTTTCTAATACACATCTTAATACATATTAATCATCTTATTATTTTAGCTTTTCTGTTGGTCCCGTGCAAGTGGTAGCTCAAGCAGGGGGAAGGTGAAATGAGCTTTAAAAATTTTGGCCAAATAAAAAGAATAGTGCTGAAAAGGAATGAAATAAATCACACAGCACACAGATACAAATATTTTTATATAGGTTCAGCCCTTCCCTAGTACCTATTCTACTTCTATTTCTCTACTGCACTTAGGTTCCAATACACTTGATTAACTCACTCTAATCAATGTACATTCGTTGGTTTTTCTAAGCTCATCAACAAAATCTTACAAACTAATTTTATCAAGTTTACCAGAAACTCACAATCCTAGTAAGTCTATCCTACTTGTTATAACAAAGAAACATACATTGCAAGCCTTTTGCTTGCAGAAATACAAATACAAAGTAATGTTGTACAAAGATATGTGATGGTTAAAATTATAATTCCTTACAAGTGTATAAGCGGTTAATAATATAGTCTGCAATGCAAGGGTCGATCTCATAGAGAATGACCAAACCGATTTAATTAGTTTTAGGTACTGAACTATACTATCCTTAAAAAGAATGTATTTAGAGTTAAATAAATATTGTGTAATGTTGAATGGAATCGTAGAAATTGAATGGAATTATAAAAATCAATAAATAATAATAATGTAGGAAGATTAACAAGATGCAAAGGACTAACTATCCGATTTCGCCATTAAATAATACCATTCATTAGTGGAATGTTGGATTCAATGCTTATCTTGGGTTTATTCCTTTGAATGTATGATTATTACTATTAGGTGTGTGAGTTTAAATTAAGTATTTCCACTTATTCCAATTACCTATGGTGTATAGCATAATTAAGGTGAAATCCCATTAAGCCCCAAAACATAATGAACCAAAATAGGATGGTTTAACATATGGTGTGTACCTTAACCATCTATCATTTTCACTCAAAGGAGCTCATGGTTTAGTATATGATGTATACCTTAACCATGCTTATATAATCAATCTAACTCATAATATCGATAATCAAGCAATAAAATAAATCAAATGATTGCAAACAACACAATGAATGAAACAAGGTCATATAGTTATTAATAACTAATAATCCACATAAGAAAGAGTATCAAATAGGTTACATCTTCACCCTAGAAAGAGAGATTTAGTTCATAATAAAAATCATGATAACTCCCTTCATATAGATCATCACAGTGTGGAGCATCATCTCCTCTTCCTTTTCCTTACTTGAAATCTTTCTCTTTCTTCACAAGAATCACAAAGGCTCCGCCCCTCAGAACCCTCAGCAAAACCCTAAAAACAAATGCAAGAAGATCCCCCCAAACCTCTCTCATTGCCTTAAAGATCAGGGAACAATGCTAGCTAAAATTTAGTAGAAAATAAGAAGTGTCGGTAGTGCCGGCGATGCCATATTGGATGCTGTGGTACAGGTCTAGCTGGCCGCGAGATGGTCATGATGGATCCTAGCACTGGCGGCGCCAGGTGGAGACCAGTGGCACTAGATGTGATGTCCTCTAAAATGATGTGTCTTGTTGATCCTTTGCAAATGTTCTTCCTCCATATCTTTGTATTTCATCTTTTTCTTAATTCCTCTTTTCTTTTCCAATCCTCTAATCACCTAGAAAATTCAATAAATTAATACAAAATTTACCTAAAAGTAGTAAGGACTCACAAATAACTAAACTCGAACATATATAATATAAGTGAATGAAATTCACTTATCAATATGCCTCTTACTTAGGCTGTTTGTATAAAGATTAAAAGCAATAATAAATGAATGATAAAATAATTAAGTGGTGATGATTTAGACTCCAGAATGTAATGTTGAAGTTGTTGCTTTGAATGCAGATCAGAATGTTACGCAGTGGAGTGGAAATCTTTTGAAAGAAAACTTAATGCTGAATAAGTGCTCTTTGATAACTTCTCTAACTTCTTGAACGTCCTCTGTTTACTCCTTTTATACTAAGATTCAAAATTTTCTTGTTGGAGTGAGTGACGAGCATTAAATGCATGAGAACATTCAAATTTTTGACTGTTATGGTGTTCCCATGACTTCAGACCATCTGAACCAATAGAGTGCCACAAATGGGCTTTTTCAGAAATTAGCATTGTTTGGAGTTACCATTGCTTCAGGCCCTCTGAAGGGACACAAATTTGAGCTTGCAAACGATTCAAACTGGCTTCTTTATAACAATGCTTAAGCACATTTGAAGTAAAACTTCAGACCATCTGAAGCAATGTAAATCCCTTAGTTGCATGCCTCCATGCTTCAACTCATCTGAAATGGATTGCAAACATGCTTCAACACATCTAAAGTAGAACTTCAAAACATCTAAAGTGTCATTAACACTTCAACGCAATGGCTTCATGCTTTAGCACCTTTGAAGCTATTTTGCAAACATCTGAAGCAAAATAATTCTTCTCTAAATTTAATTTTTAATGTCAGAGTGTTTCTTCTTTCATGCTAACATACTAGTGATTATTCCTTCATCGTTGAAACACCTTTGATGCATCTCTAAAGATCATCTAGAGAGGCTAAATGAACTCATTTTGATTTTGTTAATGCTAAAACTTGGAGTTCACCTTTGAAGCTATTCTGATTTAATCTTCAAACTTTTTGATGGCTCAATATTATTTGAACCTCTCCTCTAAACATCTTCTCAGACTTAAAGTTCTCTTTTGAAGTTCGTGTTTACCATTTGAACTTTGGCATCTAACTTTATTTCCTTTAGCAATGTACTTTAGTATATCTGAAATACCTCTAAAATTACTTTGAAGCTCCCTTTTGATGCTAGACAGTTCCATTAGCTGTAGTTTAGCTTCTAAAGCTTGGATCTCACATCTAAAACAAATTTGAAGTTATTTCAGACTTAGTTTATGTGACTATAACCTTCATCTTTTAAACTCTCTGAACTTCTTCATATTCTGAACTTGCTCATGATTTCAGACATGCTCTAGTCCATCTGAAATCCTCTTGTAAGTTCAGGGTGTTGGGACTATATTATAAATAATTTTGATGATAATAAAATATATTAAATTAAGAAACCTGTGTACTTAAATCTTTAATGATCATATTGTAACAACCCGGGGCTCCAGTCGAGGTATTGTCTGCTTTGGCCCCTAGGGCATCCTTATAGGGAACCTCCCCATCGAGCCGCATGGTTTGGGGCCAAAGCGGACAATACCTCTACTGGAGTTGTTACACACACATATATATATGGTTATGAATTAATAATAATTAATTTAATATAAATATTTAAGCATGAATGTTTAATTAAACAAGCACACAATTTTTATTTTCTGATGCGCACATTATAAACATTTATTAATCTTTATTGCATAAATCTACTAAATCATATTAAGCACCGTAATTATTTAAGCTTTCATATTCTGTATTAAATAGAGATGTGTATTATCCTTACTTTATAAAATATTACAATCACATAAAGATAAAATTCATTCTGATATTATATGTGAGAGCTAACAGCATAATAAGTGCAGAAATGCTTAAGTGTAGGATAATGATCATCTGCAACAAATTACCACAGCTATCTGCTACGTTCCCAAAGGAGCTAAACTGATGAAAATCATGGAAGAAGAAAGCAAAAGACAAGCAACAAGAAAAGTTATAATTGTCTAAAAGAAGCTTCCATGAACAAAAACATGGGAAAAAACAAGGCTTTGAGATATGCTATAATGAATTTGCATTGTCTATCAACCTCAATGAGAAAATATCAACAGTCAAATGCAAAATAAGAAATTAAAGAAGAATTCGCGAGCATAGAGCTTAAATTGCGTCTGAGAAATTCAAAGTACCTACTTGATCTGATCAAAGTTTGTCCAAGATAAAGCATAAAGATGAAGAAGCAACTTATTGGCTTAGCAGAAAAATAAAGAAAGACAAAGAAGAAATTGCCACTCAGACAATCATGCAATAAGAAAAAGAAACTTTTCTAATCAACGAAGTTAAAAGAATGGATTAGTCTGAGGATAGAATGACAATATGAATAAAGAAGGAAGTGCAACTTCAACTGTGCTAAAACAAACAAATCAAAATTGAAGAACCTACAAAGTTACAAGAATAAACCCTTTCTATTGCTCAAAGTGTGTAGAAAAGCTAAAGAGTTGTGCTTCTTCTTCGAATCTAAAGGTCGTCTGTCACAACAGATAAAGGTGTAGTAGCTGCACAGTGACGATGGACAAAGGTGAACAGACAAAGTGTTGCTTAGATTGAAAATGAGCTACAATGGACAAAGGCACAATCGTCTGCAACTCACAATAGACAAATGTGATGTGCAAAGTATTCTATTCAAGATAAAGTAGAATACACTTCGTCTATCGCTTATACCAGACAAATGCCACATTTCGTCTATTCGAGCAAGTTGAGGTAAGTTTTGTTTGGCACCTTCAACAAACAATAAGGAACAGAAGAAGAAAATCATACTTCGTCTATTAGTACAAGACTGAGCAAACTTCGTCTGTCACCTTTAACAGATGACGAAGAACAAAAGAAGCATATCCTACTTCGTCTATTTGAATTAAGAAAACTGTTTGCCAATTGATCAGCTTATCTTCATCAGCACCATTTAAAGTTGTCTGTTATCTTTAACAGACAAACCATATACATGAAAGATCAATCAATACATAAATCTTCTGGAGGAATTGACAAAGACTTGGAAGTATTTGTCTATCAATCAATTCGACTGCATCGGTGTCATTCAAAGTTCATCTACTATTTGCAACAGACAAATCATTCTTATGAAAGTTCAACTAACAGACAAACTTATAAAGAATTCATCTGCAACTAATGATAAACAAATGCAAATAGAGAGACCATGACTTGTCAAAGAAAAATTGATTTATGTGACTAATACAAATGGTATCTGCACTCGAACTATTATTGTGCAAATTTATACTAGTCACCATTTTCGTCAATAAGCGATGCTACAAGACTTTCAAAAGCTATGACAAGTTAAATGAGAAACACATTTATTATAGTTTATCCTCCCCTCTGAATGACATTGCAGTAGCTCGAGGCAAAACAAAAAGACTTGAACTTCAACGGAAGAAAATTCAAACTGTCTCATTCATTCAATGTTACTCTCATCTCTGCATTAATTGGCTCCCATCTTCTCCAACGGTCAACAATATGAAGAAACCATTTAAGGGGAAGAGGGAAGGATGATTCGGTGGTGGTGAAATAACCCATTTCAAATGATCCTTATCTTATGCAAATTTTTCATCCATGGCCAAGAGCTTAAACTATTATTTATCTTTTATGAGCTTCAATCTACCTACCTTCATGGTCTAACTATTTACATTTTAGAAAGATCTTTATGTATTGATAGAACTGATAAAGATCGTATCTTCCCCTATGCTTAAATATGTAATAGTTTTCTAGTTAATCTAAAAAACTAAAGAGTTTGTGGTAAACTTGGTAAACTATGTTATAATGAGTTGCTGGTGATCTCTGAAAAACCATCAAGTTTATTGGTGAGTTTTGAAATCAGTAAGTTGGTAATGAGCTCGGGAAAACCATCAAGTTTTCCTTTGATATTTAAAATGGGTGGGTTTCCTAGTGACCTCATGAAATTAGAAGAAGTGTCGGGGACACTTGTTTATGCCCCATGGAGTTGAAATCCAGAAAAAGTATCAGGAACACTTATGTATTTCATTGTACGGGATATAGTGGGACCCAAGGCATAATAAGTTGGTGTCTTTGGAAGAGTGGATGTAGGGACGGGATCCTGAACCACTATAAATATTATCTTGTCACTATTCTATTATTCATATTGCGCCACACCACACAAAAGCACGAAAAGAGGAAAATGATTCAACAGGGGTTAAGCAATGAATTTTTATTTACCCATTTCACCTATTCCCTCTTGGATTAAGCCATCTTACAGGACTCTACGCAGGGTCATTTTTCTTGAGCATTCACAATCTATTTTTCCTTTGTTAACTGATTGTGGTGGAATACATCTTATATTATCTTGAACATGCTATTCACATATTTGAAGTTCGTTCCCTAAGATTGATTTATACACCTATCACTAAACTCTTGGGAACGTAATTATCAGCACCTTAACACTTCATTCACATGTTTGTTCATCATCAAAACTTAGCTGGTTAATCACATTCATCATCAAAAGCAAGTTGAGTAAAATGTTTAGGACCAACATTTTCCCTCATACACTCGTTATTACATTACACACCCTAATGCACCCAATCAAGCACACTCATTCACTTCTTAGGATTGCTTGAGTATTTGGTTTATTAAAAAACCTTGATAAGTAGATACGATTATAATTGTATGACCTGCATGTGTCTATCTTTTAAGGAAAATTTAGAAAATCCTAATTAGATGCACTGATCTAGTGCCGACTGCATCTACCACTAAACATGGTTCCATCATTAAAGGGTGTTTTTTGGCAAGGCATTTATAAGGCTTTCATTTTTTTAATCATTTTATTTTTTATTTCATAATTGATATTTTCTTTTATTTTAATTTAAAAATATTTTTTATTTACTAATTTTTCAACATCAAACAATTACCAATTCTCTGTAGAGTCAAAAAAAAGGGGGTAATGGCTTAATGTGTATCAAACTTCATAATTTACTTTCTATCAAAATTCACTCAAAATTATTGTTCATTATCTAACTATCTCTTGTGGCTTTCTCGGAGGATAGTTTGGCATAAAAAGGTTGGTGGGTCAAATGTGTGCTTGTGTTTTGAAAGATTCCTAGAAAGAGTAATGAAACCTTATAACATATGAGATAATCCAAAATCTAAGGGTTAATAAGAGAATTGAAAAAAAAGGTAGAAAGAAAGAAGAAAAGCATAATATAAAAAATGAAGAAAATGATAATAACTAATATGATAGAATAGATAAAATCAATAAATCTTTTAGATGAAAAGATTAAAGGTAATAATTAAAAATATAGATAATAATAAAGAAAATAAAAATAATTTTGTCACATTTCACATTAATAAAAAATATGAAAAAGGGGGAAATCATCTCTTTTCCTTATTGCCAAACATACACTAATAGCGTGTTTAGGAATGAGAAAAATAGAAGGTAGTGATTAAAAATGGAGTGAATAAAAATAAAATCAGTAAATTTTTTATATGAAATAATGAAAATAACGATTAACAATATAGATAATAATGAAAAAAAAGTAAGATTATTAAGTATTTAAGATGTTAAATTAAGTAGAAAAAAGGTGGTGAAAAATTTTTTCACCCTATTTTCTAGTTTCGAAACATGCCCTAAGTGTCACCCAGTCTACAGTTACAAGAAAATCTAACTATAACATCCATTTATATTTACAAGAGAATTTATGTGATGAAGGTTGATTGATTTTAATTTATCCAAAATATCAACATTCACACCATTAGTATGGTTATCATTCTAAGTTATATTTATCTTAATGAGATTGACTATATAAATCCTATTATACTACTACCTAAGCTATGACTGCTCATTGCTTTTTGGTGCTAAAAATGCAGCTCTTGTATTACTTATTGCTAAATAATTCAAAGGAGATATTCAATAACAATTTGCACCCATTAACCTATCTTTATAAATTGAATGAGTGCACTTCAAAGAGAGTGTAATAAAGAAATATAATAAGGGATATCATAAAAAATGGATATTTTAATAAAAATAAAAAAAATTAAAAATATAGATAATAATGAGAATAATTAAGATTATTAATAGTAATCAAGTTGTTGCTTTACTTTGAAAAAAGTATACAAAGGGTATATTTCAAATAAACTCTTTTACTATGCATCCAAATATGCCTAGGATTTGGATTGTGTGCATTTGAAATAGGGTATATTAGAAATATATAGTAGGAGATTGCTTAATCAAAATAGGTCTTTTAATAAAAAATAAGGAAAATTAATAAAAAATAAAAGAAATAGGGTGGCTAATAATAGTTAAGGCATTACATTAGTATAAAATGGCATATAAATGAGAATTTATTACTTCCTAATGCATCCAAACAAACCCTCCGGACACTAGAATGTAATCTAGTTGCTTTATAAACCATTTATATGCAATTAAACATGACAATCCACAAGGATATTAAGGTGTCAAAGGCAAGTTCAAAGTGGCAAACTCATTTTCAATAATATTCTTATGAGCTTGCGGTTTAAATGTTATTTTCTGCCCTTGTTATCATCTGGCCCATTTCAAATATGATAGATATGATAATGTGAATAGTACAAGGGATTTACAAAGAAAGGTAAATATTTATGGCTTTATCTATGAGAAAGAAGAATATCTCTCAACTTGATGTTTGGATCTTTTATCTCTTCAGTTTAAGTGGCTTAGCTTCATAAACTGCATTGGAGCCCACTAGATGGTTAAGATAAGTTTCCCATGCCCTTGACAGCTATTTTGTTCATTTTTACTCCTGATTAGTTGGATGGGAAGGAAAGGAGAAGGAATTGAAAAGAGAAATGAAGAAATTTTAATAAGAAAATAATATTAATTTATTAAATAGAATAAAGATAAAGTAGAGTCTTTTTTAATAAACATGATGGATATTTATTAAAAAATAAGATTTGTTTCTTATTTTTTTTCCCTTTTTGTCAACCAATTAGCCCTTTCGTATGTTTTCAAGTAGCCTCACAAAATATTGTAGAGCTATTGTACAAATGGATTAAATTTGGTAAATGAAATTCTTAACATTTTTTTTGTTTGGAAGTCTAAAAATATTGATGATATTTTTATATGAATATATGCTACAATACATTCTAATGTTCTTTTTTAGGAAAAAAGGAAGAATCTTGGTTGCAAGCTACTCTAAACTTGAGCTTGAAGAGGGCTTTCGGGGTCTATAATCATTTATTTCAGTAATATTATATATGATTTTGATGAAAACAAAACTTGTAAGAAGTTTATATACTTAAATCTCTAAACAATCATATGCATAATTATAAATTATTAATTAATATAAATAGATAATCATAAATGTTTAATTATATGAGCATACTTCCTTCATTTTATGGTGCACGTAACATTAATTATTCTTTATTGCATGAATTTGTCAAATCATACTAAGCACCATAATTATTTAAGCTTTCACATTATGCACTTAATAGTGATGTATATTATCCTTGCTCTGCAATATGTTACAATTATATGAGGATAAAATATATTATATTAATAAATATAAAAACTAACAATGTAGCAAGTGTAGAAAAGTTAAATGCAGGATCATGATCATTTGCAACGAACTGCCATAACTATTTGTTAGGTTCCAAAGGAGCTGAACTAATGAAAATCGTGAAAAAGAAAAAAATAGATTGTTTGAAGATAAGCAACAAAAAATGTTGCATTAGAAAGCTTTTACGAACAAAAGCAATGGGAGATAAACAAGTCTTTGAAGATGCGCTACAACAAGCTTGTGTTGTCTGTTAAATATAACGAGAAAATTTCAACAGACAAATGCACGACAAAGAAGTTAAAGATGAAAGAAGAAGAAGATCCATCAAATACTCAGACAAAGAAAGAAAGAAGAGATTGCCGCCCAAACAATTATGCACAAAGAGAAGAAAACTTTGCCTGATCAACAAAGTTAGAAGAATGAATTCATCTAAGGATAAAAAGGCGATATGAATAGATAAGAAAGTGCAACTTTAGTTGAGCTAAGAAAGACAAATGAAGATTGAAGAAAGAAAGAATTTGCAAGAACAAAACCCTTCTGTTGCTCAAGAAGTGCAGAACAGTTGAAGAACTTTACTTCATCTATAGATCAAAAGTCTGTCCGTTACTTATGACAGATAAAGCATCAGCCAAAGCAAAAAATAAAGTAGAAACTATACAGTGAGTATAAATGAAGCTGAACAAACAAAGAGCTGCTTGGACCAAAATGTGCTTCAACAGACAAAGGTACAATTGTCTACAACATACAAACAAACAAATCCATGTGATGTGTAAAGTATTCAGTCCAAGACAAAGCAGAATATAGTTTATCTATCGCTTACATCAGATGAATATTATATTTCGTCTGTTTGAACAAGACAAAGCAAACTTCGTCTGCCACCGCTAACATACGAATGAAGAATAAAAGTAGAATATCATACTTTGTCTATTCGTATAGATAATGGAGAGTTCATCACTCAATCAACCCAACTTCGTTTATGACATTTAAAGTTCGTCTATTAGTTACAATAGACAAAGAACATGCATGAAGGATCGATCAACAGACAAATCTCCTGAAGGAATTCAGGTAGACAAAGCGGAGTTTTTTTATTAGTTAGTTCAACTTCATTTACGTTATTCAAAGATCGTCTACTACTTGTAATAGACAAACCTTGTGGAAGTTCAACTGACGGACAAATCTATGAAAGAATTCATCTGCAACTTCCGGTAGACAGATGTAGACAAAAAGAGGTCGTGACTTGTCAAAGGAAAATTGGTTTATGTGGCTTGCATTCAAATAACATCTACACTTGAGCTATCATTGTGTAGACTTATATCAATCACCATTTCTGGTAACAAACTGTGTTGCAGGTTTTTTAAAGCTATGAAAAGTCAAATAAGAAACACCTTTTAACATAACTCATCCTCTTCTCTAAATAACGATGTAGCAGCTCGAGATAAATCCAAAAGGCTTAGACTTTAACGATAGAAAATTTAAATAATCTCATTCATTCAATGCTGCTCTCGTTTTTGCATTTTTTGAAACCCATTTTCTCGAATGGTTGAAAATATGAAAAAGCTATTTAAGGAGAAAAGGTGAGACAATTCAAGAGTGGTGAAGGAATACTTTTCAAATGAGCTTAAACTTATGCAAATTCTTTCACTCATGGCCAAAAACTTAAACTATCATCTATCATTCATGAGCTTAAATCTGCATATCTTTATGGCCATCAGTTTACATTATGGGAAGATCTTTATATTATATAGAGTTATAAAGAGATCGTATCTTCCCCTGTGCTTAAGAAAAATACTATGTCAAAGTGTATAAGTTTTTTGGTAAACTTGAAACCAGAGACTTGTTGGTAAGCTCTAGAAAACTAACAAGTTTGCTGATGATCTTCAAAACTAGTGAGTTTATGGTGAGCTCGTGAAAACCACATTGTATGAGTTGTTGGTGACTGCTGGAAAACCAACAAGTTAGTTGGTGATCTTTGAAACCAGTGAGTTTTCTGGTGAGGTCATGAAAATCAGAAGAGTGCTAGGAATACCATGTATTTCCATTATGTAGGATATTGTGGAACTTAAGGTACAATGAGTGCGTGCTCTTGGAAGAGTAGATGCCAGGATGGGATCTTATATAAAAATTATCTTATTTGTGAGCATGTGTCTGCTCATCTATTATATTTTTTATACATTTGATTATTTTTATTATTCACCTTACATCACACCATACATAAACACAAAAAGAGGGAAATGATCAAATAGTAATAAATTTTTATTTATCCAATTTACCTCTCCCCTCTTGGGTTAAGTCATCCTGTAAGTACAAACAATTTATTTCCAAATGACGTTCTGATGAACAGGATATAAACTATCAATTTTTATTTATTAGGCCAAAATGCAAAATATAAACATATAATTTTATTAATTAATCTTAAATACTTATTTTATATGTATTATAATCATTATTCTTAACCCAATCATAAATCAAGTGCTAAATGCGTAATATTTTGATTGATATTTAAAAAATTATTATAATAAAATGCTTACACTACAACAAAAATGAACAAATGCAATCAATTATATATAGCCTTTTTTTGCTATATATACTATTAAATGCAACCAATGTTGGCTGAATTTAATATTATATGCAGTTGATGTTGGTTGCGTGTAACATTAAATGCATCTATTTTGCATCAGCTGCATATAATATTCTCTATTTTTAAAAAATAATAAATAATTTACATATGCTTTCACATATAATGGTATAAAAACCTGCATATGTAGAAATGACATTTAACTTATTTATATCTAAATAATTTTTCTTCATCTATTAAAGTAAATCATACCCAAGAACAATTACACAACTCAACAATACCTGATTAATATAAATGACATAATATAAATTTTTTAAATAATTTTTTAACTATCTATTATGTTATAAAATTTTAATTTAACTAACTTAGGAAAAGTTAGGAGTACCAAGAAGTACCATAGATGAACAACTTAGAAGTACCAAGGCAAAGTTAGAAAATGCTAAGATCTAAATTGATGCATTATCTAATGAAACAAGAGATATTAGATTATTGTTACAATCATTGATCAATCAGTCAACACCTGCATCATTGACTTCAAGTTAATTAGGTTTTCTAGATTCTTTGGGAGGTAAGCATATCCATTCATATTCATATGGCTGTTGTTGTATTTTTCCTTTCTTATATCCTACTTTCATGCATTGATACATAACCATACTTTATTAATATTGTGACTAGGACTATCTAACAAATAGAAAGGTTAGTAAAAATAAGTACATCGTGAAGATAATGAGCTTGTACCTCACTCCAAG
Source organism: Pouteria campechiana (assembly GCA_036873735.1). NCBI lineage: Eukaryota > Viridiplantae > Streptophyta > Magnoliopsida > Ericales > Sapotaceae > Pouteria > Pouteria campechiana. The sequence goes on from JAYJMB010047317.1 coordinate 52,551, forward strand.
TAACTACTACTAAATCTTGAAGTCTTTGTATGAGAGACCTCGAGTGACTCTCAAAGTTCTATATATGACGATATTTTTAATTTCTTACTCATCCAAAATAGTTTGATCTATTAAAATAATGATGTTTCATATGTGGATAATAAATTTGTATAGTATCTTTCCACTTTTAATTTGTGCTGTTCAACCACTGATCCATGTAATAATAAGTTCTATAAATGTAACATCTAATTTTTATATAAAATATAGTGATTTATATTGCTATAGTGATTTTGCTCATATATATGCAATTAATTCATCTTTAATACGCTTTTCAAATATATGGCAATATATAACTAAATGTAACCAATTGAATAGTTGCATATAACTATATACAACCAAAAAAATGGCAATATATAAGTAAATGCACCTAATGAATTAGCAACATATAATTATATATAGTTAGCAAAAATATGTTGCCATTTTATATTGGTTGCATATACTTAGTTAATAATATGCAACTGGCAAAAAAATAGTTGCATATAGTTTTATGCAACCAATAAAACATGTTATCTAACTATATGCAATTAGCAAAAAGTGGCTATGTATATACTTACCAACAAAATGGCTATATTTGATCATTTGAGATGGGCATATGCAACCAACGTGTACTTGATTTTGTTAGCTAGATTTTGCAGCAAAAAATTAAATTTTTATAGCAAAAAAGTTGGCTGCAATACTTTTTTTTCCATTCTAATGAGTAGTCTATCTTACCAAGTTTTTTAAGATATTAAATATAAAAGAATATTTTGGAATTTACTTATATGGTTATGATGGCTATGGGGTGTTTGAATAGAAAGAAATGAAAATTTTCTTTAAAAAATGGATGGAAAATAATGTGAGCACCGAAGATTAGTTGTATAAAGTGAATAAGGTAAAACATATCAACAAAGTAATAGTAAAAACAATAAAATTATCAAAATATAATGCTAAGAAAATTTTAATTATAAGGTAGAATCGGAATACTTTCGATTAAAAATAAAATTTCAAATTCCTGACTACGTGTTGACTGCGTGCACACGTACCGTTGCACTCCATCAGACTACCGCAGTTGTTCTCATTCCTTCACCGTCTCGGGACTCTCACCTGCTCGGTCAGAGATTCTCTGCCACGTACGCCAAACTGCGCTGCCAGTCGCCTACATATTTTCCAGTTCCAAACGAGCGAGCTGGACAAGAAGAAAATCTCAGCAAAAGCTCCAATGGCGATTTCAGTTTCAGGCAGCTTCTGTTTGAAGGCATTTCCTAGTCAATTCCCGAAGACCCAGCTTCCTGCCATGCGATCCCAACGGTCTTCAATCTCTCAATTTGACGAAAAATCCAAGAACAGCAGCATCAGCATTAGTGGTGGTTGCAGCAAGAGAAGTCCGCAAATTGCTAAAATTCCCCTGCTTTCTGGTGGTGTTCTCAGGCACAAGGTATGTAGGAACCGCTCCAGTCTGTTTGGTATTAACTGGAGTTTTGATTAATTCGACTGAATTGCGTTTGCTTCTTTTCTTCTTGTGCTTTTTGAGGTCTGGGCGGCAGGGGGAGAACATTCCTCGGGCGAAGAAGGAGAGAGTCTGAATTCTCACGCTCCAGAACAAGAGGAATTCTCTTGGTTTTCTGTCTTTTTGCCGTATGTTGTCTCTGCATTTTTTCTTTTTGATTTTGTATACGAGTTCTTTATTTATCTCTCTTTCATTTATTCACTATTCTAGATTTTTTTTATTCAATGGAGAGGAGATATTTGAGAGTTGATACTCTGGCAGCGGATGATGCTTGACGTACGTGCAAAATGTGCATGTTTTGCTTGCAAGTAAAAATCAAACAGATTAGTTTTGGAACAAATGTTTCTTAGTCACTGCCCAAATTTATTTGGGTTGGATGGTTCTAAGTTTTGTGGAAGCTTGGTTGTTGAAATTGGAGCATTGGGTGCTTTTTATTTCTAACGGCACAGTAATTGGTTGCCATACAGATGGATAATCAAACAACATTGTTAAGGGATAATTAAAGAACAGTGTTTCTTGGCTTTTGATGCATGTAAACTGATCTTCACTTTAGACAGTTTAAATTGTATTGGCTGTAAGCCAAATTACACTCGCGTCTTCATATCATACCATCTGTCATACCTTGCCCAAGTATCAGAATTTTTATGTTGCGTCTCCTCTGCCTTCAAATTGCTGTGTTCAATTTGGGGAAAATCAGGAAAATGCGATTTGTAAGGAATTATTCTTGAATTCCATGTTTTGGTTTTTGCTCTTTTTATTTTTATTTTTGTTAAACGTGTAGTACTTTGAAATGCACATGCAACTAGAGCTTGTAGGTGAGAGATGTGAAAACATGAACACAGAACTAGACAAATGGATAGATACCTGAGGTTCTAAAGGTCTTAGAATTAGTTGAAATAAAAGAACATATTGAATGCAGCTTTGACAACAACATGGAGCAATCAATGGAGATTTCTGTTTAAGAACTACCCTGAAATGACTGTTTTTGATATCTTGGTTAATAATTCATTGGACAGAGTAGGAATATTGATGAGGATTTCTTGAATTCAAGCCAGTTGGAAGAAATGGAGATGCACTTTAGGACTTATATACAATCGGGAACCACCAATGTAATTTAGAGGGATCCTGTATAGCATATCTGTGAGGCTGGCCATGCTGTATGAAGAAGAATGTTATGCAATCAAGTGCTGCATATTCATGGCATGAGATTATCTGAAATGAGGATGTTAAGATAGATCTGTCCTAAGACCATGAAGGTTATAACTATAATGAAGGAATTCTAAGGAATCCAAAGGTATACAAATAGTATTAAGATGAGGAAAAGTAGACTTGGGTGGCTCAGCTATGAAGAAAACTGAGAACTGTAGTAATTGAAAGTCATAAAAGCAATGAAAAGAATTCAGATGTAGACTTTTAAAAATGACTTGAACAGTCAAGTGGTTTAACTGAGGATAATTTACATGATGGAGTGCATTAGTGTGTCAAAATTCATGTAGTTGATCCCAACTAACAAGAAAAAGCTTATGATGGTTATTATAGTGACAAAAGAGGATCGAATCAATGTGGTCATTTGATCCTTTTTCCAAATTCGCTAGTATTTTAGTATGTGCAATTTTTCCTTGAAGGAGAAAGAAAATGTTGGAAAGTCACCAAACAATGAGGTCCTTTTGCCTAGGGTCCAACTTCTAGAATCCATAATATTAATTGGTTGGGCATTTTAAGAATAGGCCATTCATCAAACATCCCCAGGAAATTGGTGGCTGAGCCAATTGTCAATCCACCTTTTCTTATATTATTTTACCTGTGGAGGCGTTACAGCATGAACTTGTGAACAATCCGGAGCACAGAAATTCAGGCCTTTGATTTACTGTTCCATATTTCCATAATCATGAATAAGCAAACTTATCACCTACAGCTAGCTGCAGGGTGCAGCCTAATAAAACATGCCACCCCAGTGTCATTTTTGTAACACATCCATTAGAGCATCCAGTGGCATAATTGTTTTTTCTAGAATCTCTGAGCCATGCAAAAGGTGACCTGCATCTTGGCTTGAACTAGCACTGTCCAGTTATCATGTGCAATAACAACTGATAGCCAAGGCGTTGTGCACCTGATGAACGAATTTTTTATTTTAAGATAGTGGAGCTTTATGGTGGGAATTAACATCTGGAAGGGTACCTTTTGTCCTACTTATTTGGCAGGTTGGTTTGTTGGAATCGTAGGAGTGAATGCTAATTTTGCATATGGCTGATTATAGGGCATCATTTTTTACTGCAAAATATAGAAGATACATTCCATGAAAGGGTTTCATGCATCGTGATAAGGCTTAGAGAAATTGGTGTAGTTTCCGTTTAATCAGGTATTTAGATGTAGGAAACAAAGTATAGTTTCATTGTTTTTCATATGATGTTTCTATATGCTGTCGATCATCTAGTCTGAAGGAAATTTTTGAAGCATTTTGCTGATCTGAAATTGTCAATGGTAGAGGGGAAATAACAAACGGATCCAGGCTTCTGCATCCCATAAAATTAGCCAAGCATCTTTATTCCAAGATGATCAAATCCCCTTCCCCAACTTTTCATTTCTTCCTTTGCTGTTTCATAACTTTTCGCCTCGGATCTTCAATTTTTCAATATATGTGTCACATTTGTTATCATGTATTTATTTGGTGAGGCGTATTTCCCTTGAAATTGTAGGTTTTTATTTCCGGCCTTGGGAGGCTTACTGTTTGGGTATGATATTGGTGCCACCTCAGGTGCTACAATCTCTTTGCAGGTAATCAATTCTTTTTCTGCTTTAGTTGGCAGACTCTCTTCCCATTTCTTAGATTGAATTTGTTTTAGCAATCCTATTAAACCTCCAAGTATACCCTAAGTGGATGACAAAATTTTGATTTTCTTTCAATAAAATTGCAAACTTAAAGTAACCCAGTTGATCTAAACTGTGCTTAAATTTTAAACCAAGAGTGTATACGGATTTTCTATCAAACTGAATAATGGTGGTGAGTCTAAGGTTGAATTGCAAGATTATTGGATGGGCCTAGACATTGCAACTAGTTCACTTTCAGGTTGGGCTTGAGGAATATAACTGCAGGCTGAACCTTTTAGGGCTTGGCCTTATCATCGATAGTCTTTACATTTTGATCATTGTATTATGTGTTTCAATTCAATGTACTTGTGCAGCCAAAAGGAAAATGGAGCACAATCAACTCTGAGATGCATCATTATAAATTTATTAAGGTTCCATTTATTAAGATTCTCCTTTTCATGTTGGATAATCTAAATTTATTGTTATGCTTGTACAGTCAGCAGAACTTAGTGGTACAACATGGTTCAACCTTACATCTGTAGAGCTTGGCCTTGTGGTATGTTTGATGCTTCAAGCATGCACATTGTTGTTTCTGATGCTTTTAAGGACGGGGATGAGATTTTTACATTTCTTCCTCTCTTGTATCATACTTAACTAAGATTTGTCTTCTAGTAATTTCCTTTTTCAAATTCAGGTTAGTGGCTCCCTTTATGGAGCTCTTGTTGGATCTCTCATGGCTTATCCATTTGCAGATTTTCTTGGTAAATGGCTACTTGAATTATCATTTTCTAAGAATCTTTTTTCTCATCTTAGTAAAATTTATTACAATGCTTGTGTATACTTTAAGATCATTATTTGTGTTGATATCCAGTCTCAATGATCTAGTCTCTAGGTGTTTGATGTAGCAAGGAAAATGGAACTTGCCAGAAGCTTTCTAACATTTTCCTGCCCTTTTCTTTCCAATATTGTTTCGGATCAGAATCAAAGAGACCAGTGGTTGACCAGGAATCATTGGCAAAGCATTTTTTTCAGCCCTGGAAGTAAAAGCACCTAATTGCAGCCAAGAATTGTTCACTTAGCACTGATTGAAAATTTCTTCCTTAATCATCCACTTGTTTTGTGATTCTCTCTCTCTCTCTCTCATGCAAAGGAAGGAGAAGAGAACTGATCATAGCAGCTGTGCTGTATGCGCTTGGTGGTTTGATCACTGGTTTTGCTCCCAACCTTGGTATTCTTATAATAGGGCGACTTGTCTATGGCATTGGTATGGGTATGGTGAGTATCTCTAAAGTTCTCCCTCAGTATCTTTGGCTAATTTTCATGAGGCAGAGTGACATCTTTCGTATGGAGTAAAGACTATTCACTAACAGACAAAATTAATGTCTTGACATCTTCAAGAAACATAAACTGAATGGATCTGAATAATTTCATCCTCCTTGCAGGCGATGCATGGAGCTCCTCTTTACATTGCTGAGACTTCCCCATCTCAGATTCGTGGGACATTAATATCTCTGAAGGAACTCTTCATTGTTCTTGGAATTCTGGTACTCTTTCTAAGCTATAGACAAACATTTCAGATGCTATTGCTCTACAATGTTACTGATTTAGTTTTCTATACTAAATTACAAATGAATGTTTGTGCAGTTGGGTTACCTTGTTGGGAGTATTGAGATCAATGCCATAGGAGGGTGGCGTTACATGTATGGTTTGAGTGCTCCAATTGCAACGTTGATGGGATTAGGCATGTGGAGTTTACCACCATCCCCCCGTTGGCTGCTTCTCAGGGTAGCTCAAGGGAAAGCCTCCATACAGGAATACAAAGAAAAAGCAATCACTGCTTTAAGCAGATTGAGAGGTCGGCCTGCTGGTGATAAAGTGTCTGAAAAGCAAATTGAAGAAACTTTCATCTCTCTGAAATCTGCATATGAAAATCAAGAGGCTGAAGGTAGCTTCTGGGAAGTCTTTGAAGGTGCAAGTTTGAAGGCCCTTATAATTGGTGGAGGCTTGGTTCTTTTCCAGCAGGTATAATATTTTAGCTTCTTTTACTTGTTGAACTTCAGATGCTCAGGCATTTGTTCATTTGTCTTTAGCAGTCATACTTTGAAGTGAAGAAAGATGAAGGCTAGTTAGGAAACACAACCAGGACTGATGTCTTCCACTTTTATGGGCCCTTTTATTTGTGTTGTGCGATGGAGGTAACTTTGGACTGCTCCTTGTATGGGCCACTAGGTGGACGGAGAAATGGATGGTTTAGATGAGTTTACCCTTTATCGCATATTATGCACACGTCAAGACTTGGCTGAACTCATGTTGTACAAGGAAGGAAGATATGCATGGTCCATCACCGATGAACAGCCTGGTTTTTGCTCAGGGTGGATGCAATAGCAGTTGATACCTACTTGATGATAGCATTTCCTAATAAACATGTCCAGATATTAATTATTTAGTTTACAAAGATGATATAATCTGATGAAAAAATCTTAGTAGAATATACTATTAAAGAAAAAAGGGATGAAAATCAAATTAAAGGAAATTATTATTATATAAAGAAGAGTTCAGAGGAGAATTTTCTCATGCTAAGTAAATCAACTTCTATATTGACAGATTACAGGGCAGCCAAGTGTCTTATACTATGCTGCTTCCATTCTTCAGGTACCATCTTGAATGAACAAAATATGTGCGCTAGTATAAAAAGGCCTCTTTAAACGTCATTTACTCTATCATAACTTGGTTTTTCCTTCCTGAAAAATGTGTTACAGAGTGCTGGATTTTCTGCGGCATCTGATGCTGCTCGTGTTTCTGTTATAATTGGAGTTTTTAAGGTATGTTGTGTGCTACTTTCTGTTATTATTCCAATTGGCAAATCAAGCCTTTAGGCTATTTCCGGGAGGCTTGCAGCACTGTTCAAGTAACTTATATTTTGTTATGGAGATACTAAAACAAAATGGAATTTGCCTTAGGAAGGAAATTTGCATATTTGGTGTGTATAATTCTTCTAATTGTTCATAAACAGTTGGGACATCAGGAGGAATGTGATTCAAACCTTGTGTTTTTCTTGTGTTCTTCTACAACCAGTTGTAAACATTCAGGAATTTACCTTACGATTGTTGTTTGCACCTTTTTTTTTTTTGGTGTTTGTGTTTGTACACCTGTTCATGTCTTTTAGTTCCTTCTTAATGCTAAGAACATGTGTTGCTGCTATCTGTCTGTTTGCCTCTCTCTCTCTCTCTCTCTCTCTCTCTCTCTCTCTCTTTCTAAATGTATGTATTTTGTACATGTGAATGCAAAATGTGCAATCATGAATATGCATTTACCCTTTTAATGATAAAGGATTTGTTTTTGACACAATTAGGGCATGTTTGGTTGGGGCAACAGGAAAAAAAAGTTCATTTCCCCAAGCAAAATTAATTTCCCAATGAATGATGTGACATGTACTTACCAAAACAAACTGATTTTTTCTCATCATCATCTATTTTTCAACAATCCATTTTAACTTTATTTACTTAATGACTGATATCATCCCTACAACTTCCTCGTTTGCAGCCAAACACACCCTTAGTCTAGAACTAGATAATGCTGTGATGATGATGATGACTGCCTCCTCTTTTACGATCCGCCAAATTGAAGTGATCTTCCTAAAATGAGAAAATGATTGCCATATAAAAAGAACGGGCTTAAACTTCATTTCCCCTCTAGATATCACTGCCCTCTATTGGCTTCTTCATTTTTCATTTCTTATGAAACATACTATAGATATTTTTGAAAGTACATATATTTTGACTTCATATAGATTGGCTATGCTTTATGTTGTAGAATGTTGGTTATAGAACAACATATACATAAAATGAGTGTAACGGAAATGAGGATGTTGAGATAGATGAGTGGTAAACCAGAAAAGATAAAATTAGGTAACGAAGTAATTCAAGATAATCCAAGGGAGGAACGAATAGGTGGTAAAATGAGGGAAAATAGAATTAGGTGGTTTGGTTGTGTGAAACAGAGACTAGAAGCTGTACAGTTGGGGGGAATGAGTTTTTCCAAATAGAAGGCTATAAGAGAGCTAGTGGAAGGTTACATGGCTAGGGGTAATTAAGAAAGATATGAAAATGCTTGAGTTTAACAAGGACATAATTCAAGATCAGCAGGCATGGTGCAACAGAATCCAATTAGCTAATCCCACGTTGGTGGAAAGAAGCTTTTAATGATGACAGTATATATTTTGACTTTATGAATATCTCAAAGTGATTTTTACAGCTATTTGAATATTGATATAAAACAGTGTGCGGCGATCAGGATTCAGAAATTCCTGTATCGGAAACAGTTTAGAATTTAACATTTTGTCTCTTCTGCAGTTACTGATGACTGGTATTGCTGTTCTTAAAGTTGATGATGTTGGGAGACAACCATTGTTAATTGGAGGCGTCAGTGGAATTGTATGTATACCTTCACTCTCCAGTTGCTGTTTGTAAGCTGTAGCATTGTTTGTGAAAGCTTTGTTGTTTTATCATTAAATGATGATGCACTCTAACACATGCTACGATTCGTGAAGTCAATGACATGTTAGTTCTTCTTGCAAATTAAGCTCTAATTTTTTTTTTTATTATTATGTTTCAAATGTTAGTTGGGAGAATAAGCTTGTCAAGCCCTTATGTTGTATGAATGGTGCAGGTAGTTGCTTTGTCCCTTCTAGCAGCTTACTATAAAGTTCTTGTGGGTTTTCCGATTGTTGCTGTGGTTGCTCTACTTCTTTACGTTGGAAGTTACCAGGTGATGTCCTTGTCTCTTCCATTAGCACTAGATTAAATGACGACCTATTTAGAATTAAAAACATATTCTCTCAATTTTTAAATCATATTTTAGGTTACTTCTAATAGGATTACCTTGAGAACACTTCTGTAATTTGCTATATGTTCTCTAGTTTTGATGGAATCTTAAGAAGACAATGATGAGTCCTCTATTATATTAACAACTAAACCAATGTTACGGTATATATGGGGCATTTTTGTGTGGCACACATATGATGGTCTATTTCTGACTTCTTCGTTTACTAAGCCTTTTTGTGTCTTTCATGTTGGCATTTACCCACAAAAGGTGGTGCATGGTCCACTGGTGCTACATTTTTGTTGTATACCATGCATGATACATTTTAAGGATCCATGTGCTGTTGGATATTTCAAAATAAAATAAAAGGGGATGGATCAGACAAGTGTGGTTTTCTTGGGTAGGGTCTTCTAATAGAGCAAAATTTCACCTAGGTCAAAGGGCTGGTTTGAAGGTTTGGCAAACACTGCAGATGAGGCAGGATAGTTCTACTAGTTTCTTTTCTCAACATGACCTGGAAAACCCATCATTTTTTGTTTCATATGTTTCGCCAACTACCACAACTGAGTAAACTCAGCGTACTACAAAACCCTGAGACCAATTTAGTAGCATACAACAATCGTCAGCCTCGTGAGTGTGTGTTTGGTGGAATGTAGTCAGATGGGAATTTATCATGTTAAGGGTCCATTTGGATGTGTTAGCTAATGCAAGCACATTAGCTACACACCTTTTAAGACTGACGTGACATCTTAATTACCATAACAACCTACTTTGTCACATAATTACCTATATTTTCAATAATTTCTAATCATTTCTTTTTACCTTTCATTAAAAACCGTATCTTTCCTACTTCATTTTTGTAACACAATCCCCAATGTAATACACCTGCTGCTAACACACCTCTTACACACCCCATCCAAATGAAGCCTAAATCAATCAACAAGCACTTGTAGCCCAAGACTAAACTAAATGCAATCTTTTCTGGTAGATGAAAACCCCAAATGCTTAGCTATATCAGGGATTGCTCCTTGCTCTTTGCTGATCCTAATACTTCTAAAATTTCCTTTTGATTTTTCTCCACAATCTTAAAACTTTCTCATATGATTTGAAAGAAAAATGTTTTTCAAAAGAATATTTATGTATCGGTGGTTGGAGAGAGGTGTTGCTACTTCTAAGGTTTTAATTATCTAAATAATGGTGAAGCTCTATCCACAAGCATATAGCATGGATGTGGGGTTACTTCTTTGTCATTTGGTGCATTTTGTGCTTTCCATGTTCTTATTGCTGCAATGAGCTAGAGCTATGGGCCTTAATCTTTATGGCATTTGGCTTGAATATGTTGATCCATAGACTAAATCCCTGGTTCAATATGAGCACCTGAGGAACCGGGTACAGTCTATTGTCTAACATATGACCCATTGTAGTCTAAGGGGAAGGGCCTGTCAGAGGTTGATCATCGTATGATATGACATCTGATTATGCCTATATGAACATTATTAGTGATTGCTGGATGAGGGGGATCATGATTTACGCCCAATTCGTGCTTATTTTATGCGTAATCATAACTATTAGGGTTTCTTCATGTGATTAGGTATTTTTTGTATTTTATTTATGATGCATATTTTACGCGTATTTGGGGTTCTCCAGTCTATAAATAGGGAAGCTTGTATTAGGGTTGGAGAATATTTGATTATTGGATACATTAATTACTTTTGTTTGCCTTGATCCTCTCTAAATTTTTTCCTATTTCTCCCATTTTTTCCCTTCTTATGTCCTTAAGAGGTTTCTTGCTCTTTCTTCTAGTTTTTCTCTACTTGTGGTTGCATCAGTTTGGTATCAAAGCAAACCCTGGGATTCACCTTTTACATCTCAAACCCTTAATTCCATTGTTCACATCAAGGCTTCTATAGTGCTTCGATCTACGATTCACGTTAGAGTTTCTGCGGTGCTTCGATCCACTTTTCTAGTCAACAGGTTCAACTTAACCGACACCATCTATGGCTGCCTCCTTTAAATTCGGCGGCCCAAGACAACGGAACCACCACTGTAGGGGCCAAAAGCCCTGTTGATGCTGTCTTCCCCATCTCCGCCAAGTTTTAGCTTCAGAATAGGGTCTTAAAGTCGGAATCTGTCATTTGGTGGTGTCTCTTTCTCAAATTGAGCAGCCTATCTCGTCGGAAACTGTATAACAGGGGTTGGAACCCACCTTCGACGCCTCCTTCTCCAGATCCTACGACCTTCTAGGATTGAAGCTCACAATCTGACAACTCTAGTGCCCATCTTCTTTGAATCTGGCGTCTCTAACGTCACCGACTATCTTCTGAGCCATCGAAAACGTCTGACCATTTGTCCAACGTCAATAGGAGTTGTGATCGAGGCTCTCCGGTGGCTGTCTCCTTTGATCTTGATGAATCCAGCATCGCCGGCCACCTTTCTTGTCTTCGGAACTGTCTGGCTACCCCTTCAGCGTCCTCAGTAGCCGCCGTCAAAAATCTCTGGTGGATTTCAAAACCCACCAGCTATCACAACCGCATGAGGAAGACAACCACAATAGGTTTCTTTTTTGGAATTTTGTACTTTTTCCAAAATAATCCCTCTATTTTCCTATTTTGAAACTAAATACTTTACAGAAGTTTTACAAAAAACAAGTCTTGCACTTAGACTTTACAGAAACAATCCTCCAATTTCAGAAATTGCAAAACAGCCCCTACCTTCAGAACTTACAATCCAGCACTTCTATTTTCTGAAATTGTAAAACAACCCTTGCCTTTGCTTGAAATGCAAGAAAAAGAAGCCTAATTTCTTCAAAAAAAAAAAATTTTAGCGATCCTTTTCTTTTAGAAATTTCAGTTGATACGCAAATATTTGAGAAAGGTTGTTAAAGTTTCTGAAAGGGTACATTTTTTCCACTTGAGCTTGAATAAAACTTTATTTATTGGTCAATTCAAGATCCCTTCTTTTCTTTCTGCTTGCTTTGGTGACTTATTTAGCATCTTTAAGTTAATTATTTGGTGTAAATTTTATATTGTAGTGGTGTACATTTTTGTGTTGTGCATCGTCGATTCATCCTGATTCACTTATATTGAGTCCATTATGGTTACTAATGCAGAACTTGCAAGTACAGTTGAGAAATTGTCCCAAACTTGTAACCACCTTAATGAAAAATATGATTCCTTAGCTCAAAAATGTGAGAACTTATCCATACGACAAGCTAACTTGATTGTCAACTTTACTGAGTCCTTGTCCCAGTTTCAAACTTAATTTCAAAGGCAATTAAAACAGTTTCTACTTAAACATTTAAGCAAACGTCCCGTTGATGAGTCAATGGTAAATTTTCGAGAACCTAATATAGGTAAAACTTTTTCCAATGGGTATAATCAAAATCCATAAGACCGCATCACCAATATCGAGGTATTCTCCCTCCTCTGAGTGCACTTAGGGATTATCCTCAATCTGTAGGTCTTGGTAGAGAATTTTCAATTGAAAACTCAAAAAATTTTCCAAATGTTAGAGAGACACGTGATTGAACCTTGGCAATAAAAGAGGGTCCACTTACGAGAGATCCTACATTAGCCATAATAGAATATGGTAGTTGACTATAGGCATGTCCTTGGAGATGATGATATCACTAAAAAGGTGAAGGTTGAGTTTTGATTGACGGTATAACCCTGACATCTACATCGATTAGATAGTTGAATTGGAAAGATTCTTTGAATGTTACAACATAATAGATATGCAGTGCATTCGACTTGCAAAGAGGAAGTCGATAAGATCTGCCTAACATTATTAGTTAGGTGTGAAAAGATATATAGAAGAGGGTAGAAAGGACATATCACCACATGTGAAACGAAAAATAAATTAAGACTAAAATATGTGCCCCATTTTCACAAAAATCAATTAATGGACCAATGGATGAGTTTAAGACAAACAACCATGACTGTCAC
>JAYJMB010047317.1:65748-75985 GCA_036873735.1 Pouteria campechiana
AAATATGTGCCCCATTTTCACAAAAATCAATTAATGGACCAATGGATGAGTTTAAGACAAACAACCATGACTGTCACCTAGTATTGTCAGAAATTTGATAATCTCTTCTTGAGATGTCAAATTAATAAGGAATGAGGGGTGACGCATCTTAAATTCATTAATAGCCTTAAAACTAAATTGAAATAAGAACTAGTCTTACATGTTCCATATACCTTTGAGGAGGCAGTTTATAAAGCATTGAAACTTAAGAAGTATTAGAAGTCCCCATCCTTTTGACGCATCACTTCCTAGTTTGGGGATACTCAGTCAACTAGATATACATATAGGTCAATATTAAACCAGAGGGTGAGTTTACAGAGTAAAGATAGTAACAACCTTGTTCAAAATTTTTCTGAAAATGCTAGTTCCAATGTTTCATCTAGTTCACATTTTAGAAGGTCTGGAGTTGAATGTTTTAAATCTCATAGCATGGGTCACATTGCATTATATTGTCTTAATCGTACTCTCATAATATAAACTAAGAAAATTGAAGATTATGATGAGAGGGAAATAAATCGTGTCATTGATTCATTAGATAGACCTCATGATATAGACTTAGAACGTGATGAAATTCAGTATGATGTTGAGCATGTAGGTATCATGAGACACATTTTGTCTACTCCTGATTTTAAGGATGATTAGAAGCGTGCAGACATTTTTCATGTGTGATAACTCCATATGCAAGGTTGTTATTGATGGAGGTTGTGCAATGAATTTTGTATCAAAGGCTGGTATAACTAGGATGGAGCTAAAATCTGACCCCCATCCTAAATCATATAGAGTGACATGGGTAGATAAGATGACATTACCTGTTCATGAAAGATGTTTGGTTCCAATTATGATTGTAAACTATGAGGATCAAATATGGTGTGATGCTCTTTCGATGTATGTGGCTTATATTTTGCTTGGTCGTCCTTGGTTATTTGATCTGAATGTCATACACTATGGGAAATCAAACACATTTTTTCATGCATAATGGAAAGTTTATTCTTTTGAGAACAACCAAACCATCAGTGAAAGAAAGACCTCAAAAGAAAAATTCTCCTATTGAAACTCCAAAGAAAAGGTCTTTACATATTCTGGCCAAGAGAGAGTTTGAAAAGGAAAATAAAGAGTCGGGTTTAGTGTTGATGTTTGTAGGAAAGTCTGAGTCTAGTGTTTGTGTAGATGAGTCTATTGTTTAGTCATCAAAAGTTGTAGATCTTTTGAATGAATTTAGGGACATGGCCCTTGAAGAATTACCAAATGAATTATGACCTATGAGAGATATACAACATGCTATTGATTTGGTTTCGGGATCTCAACTGCCAAATTTACAACATTATCGAATGAATCCCAAAGAACGAGTTGAACTCAAATGGCAAGTGGATGAGTTAATTTATAAGGGTTTCATTTGTAAAAGCCTAAGTTCATGTGTCGTACCTGCTTCGCTGACTCCAAAAAAAGATTAGTCTTGGAGAATGTTAGCGGATAGTCGAGCCATAAATAAAATGAAAGTCAAGTATAGATTTCCAATACCTCGATTGAATGATATGTTAGATCAAATGACTGACTCACAGTGGTTCCTCAAAATCGATTTTCGAAGTGGATATCATCAAATCCGAATTAGAACTGGTGATGAGTGGAAGACTGACTCAAGATGGGTTGTATGAATGGTTAATGATGCCCTTTAGACTGTCAAATGTACCTAGTACTTTTACGAGGGCAATAACTCAGATTTTACGACCTTTCATTGGGAAGTTTTTGGTAGTTTATTCTAATGATATATTGATTTATAGTCATTCTAAGAAAGATCATATTGTTCATTTGATATATGTTCTTGAAACACTTCGTGTTGAAAAATTGTATGTGAATCTCAAGAAGTGTTATTTTATGCAAACCAATGTAATCTTTTTGCGATTTGATATTTCAGCTCATGGTTTAGCTATGGATCCCTCTAAGGTGAGTGCTATTCGAGATTGGCCCGAACCTAAATCCCTTCATGAGGTTCGTAGTTTTCATAAGTTAGCTAGTTTTTATAGGTGTTCAATTAGAGGTTTTAGTTCTATCATGACTCCCATTACTGATTGTATGAAAGGAAGTGAGTTCTAATGGTTCAAGTTTGCATTTAAGGCATTTTGTGAGATTAAAAGAGAATGACTGAGGCACCTGTGCTATAACTACTTGATTTTTCAAAAGCTTTGGAGGTTGCATGTGATGCTTCAGGAGTTGGTATTGGAGGTGTTCTAAGTCAAGAGGGTCATCCCATTGCATATTTCAGTGAGAAACTTAATGAAGCTAAGCAAAGATATTCTACATATGATAAAAATTTTTATATTGTATTACAAACATCGAGGTATTGGTGGCATTATTTATTACCTTAAGAGTTTTTATTTTATTCTGATAATTAAGCTTTGAAATATCTGTTATCACAACGTAAACTTAGTACTAAATATGCTAAGTGGATTGAGTTTCTTTAGGAATATGCTTTTGTTCTTAAGCATCATGCAGGTGTTGAGAACAAACCAGCGGATGCCCTCAGCCGTGTAGTTGTGATCCTTTAAACTTTGAGTGTCAATGTTATAGGTTTTGGTAGGTTGAAGGATGAGTATGTTATGTGTTTAGAGTTTGGTATTATTTTTCATGAGATATAGAGTGGAAACCATCAAGAATATATTGATTTTGTGATTAAGGATGACTACTTATTTAAGGGTTCTAAGCTATGTATTCCTAACACTTTGTTGTGTGATTTTTTGATTTGGGAATTATATGCAGGAGGCATTGCAGGACATTTTGGTAGGGATAAAACAATAGCTATAGTTAAAGATAGATTTTATTGGCCTTCTTTAAAAAGGAATGTTGTTAGAATTGTGTCTCTGTATCGAACATGTCGGCTAGCAAAAGCAGAGAAAAGAAATACACGTTGTACACACCATTACCTGTTCCACACACTCCTTGGCAAGACATTAGCATGAATTTTATTCTTGGTTTGCCTAAGACCCCTAGAGGGTTTGATTCTATTTTGGCGATAGTGGATTGATTTTCAAAGATGACTCACTTTCTTCCATGTCAAAAGATTACTGATGCCTCATATGTGGCAAAATTATTTTTCAAGGAGATTGTTAGACTGCATAGATTGTCATCTACTAGTGTGCCTGATAGGGATATCCATTTCGTGAGCTACTTATGGAAAACTTTGTGGAAACTTTCTGGGATTGAACTGAAATTTTCTTCTGCTTTTCATCCACAAACTGATGGTCAAACCGAGGTTGTTAACTGAAGTTTGGGAAACTTATTTAAATATTTGGTAGGTGAGTACTTAGGTACTTAGGATTCAGTTTTGCCCCTTGCGGAGTTTGCCTATAATAATTCTGTAAATAAATTCATAGGAAAGTCCTCATTTGAAATTGTCTAAGGTTTTGCTCCCCGTGCTCCCATTAATCTTGTACCCTTGCCATTTGATATTCATGTTTCTGCTTCTAACGATACATATGCACATCATATTCATGATGTTTATGTCACTGTACGAAGGAAAATTGCACTCAGTAATGAAACTTATAAGTTTATTGCTGATTTACACCGTAAACATCGGGAGTTTAATAAGGGTGATTATATTATGGTTTGTATGCAACTTGAGAGATTCCCTAAAAATTCTTTTAAAAAGTTACATGCACAAGACAATGGTCCTTTTCGTATTTTACGAAAATTAGGATCAAATGCATATATTCTTGACTTGCCTCCAGGTTTAGGGATAGGTTCAACTTTTAATGTGGAGGATTTGTTTCCTTACATAGGCACCTTCGAGTCTCCTCTTTTACCTGCAAGGACACCAAATCAAGGGATTTCTTCAGCTTTGGATTCTGTTCCAATTCTACCCCGAGTATAATTCACACATACAGATCAGGTTGAGAGTATCTTTAGAGATGAGATCATTACTTCTTTTTTAAGTGGACTAAATAAGTATCTTGTAAAGCAGAGAAACAAGCATAATATTGATGCTACGTGGATATCCGAAGAGGAACTTTAGGTATTGGGCCCAGATTTACTTGATCAGTATTATCACGTGAACTCTCTAGTATAGCGTTCTTTTACGCAGGGAAGAATTGATGAGGATTGTAATGTGCGCCCCATTCATACTTAGTTTAGGCGCAATTTTAGCAACTAGGGTTTCTTTATGTGCTTAGGGATTTTAAGTGTATTTTTGGTAGTTTATTTGTTATGCGTATTTTACACTTATTTTGGAGTTCTTCAGTCTATAAATAGGGTAGCTTGTATTAGGGTTGAGAACACTTGATTGTTGAATACATTGATTATTTTAGTTTGCTCTAATCCTTCATAAATTCTTCGCTTTCTTCCCTTCTTATATCTTTGAGAGTTTTCTTTCTCTTTCTTCTAGTTTCTCTCTATTTGTGCTGCGTTAGGTGCCAGTTGTAATTTCCAGTTATAGAAGTTGGAAACGTTACCAACAAAATTTGGAATGAAGAGACAAAGATGTGTCTTCTCCCAGCAATATGATGGCCTTTCACACAATCGCTTCCAGCTCCCATTCAATGGGAGGGCCATTAAAACAGAGAAAATATATTTATCCCATTCTCTTTCATTAAGAACTGTAATGCCTTTGATTCTCTTGCTTTTTCAGTTATATAATGAAGTGTCTAGTTATGCAATGGTGCTGCATCAACTTTACATACAAAAAGAAATTAGACCAAGCCTGGATTATCCTAAAGGCAGATTTGCTAGAACCTGCTGCAGTTGCTTTCAACCAATTTGTGGGCATACATTTTTTTGGAAATGATTTCCTACAACTGTTTTCTTGGAAATTTCCTTGTTAATGATTTGTTCAGGGCCCATGATGATTGAATCCAATATATTCATCATACTTGGCACCGCTTGCTTAGTTAAGATTCAAAAAATCATCTCAATTGAAGACTTAAATGAGCCATAAAGGAGGAGAGAATTTTGATGGTGCATGTTCACCCTCAAATGAGATGAATTTTGCAGCTAACCTGAATCTCCAATTGTGATAATTTCTTGAATTTTAGCTAACCAGGTGGTGCCATGCATGATAAATGGATTGAATTTAATTGTGGATGTCAAACATTTCATTTGGATGTAGATATCCATGAAAACTTGTAGGGAATCATTTCCCATATTAACTTTTAAGGACAACATAAAATGTGATTTGGGTTATGCTTTTCTATTTGGTAGTTTCATTTGTATCACGTGTCGCTGTACGGGTTAAGCATCTCATGACTCATATGTTACCATACATTTTCAAACACCATACATGTGCATTAGTCGTCAAGTTTCTAATGTGTGCAAGTGAAGCATCACCTGTGCTAAATAAGCCTTATGCTTGGTTCTGGGCAAGTGGTATGCAAATTAAATCCATGACAAAATCATTGGGCTGGACACGGCTTCATGAGCTTAACATAGATAGAAATCCAAGACGACAAGGGAAGGAAGAGAGAAAATTATTGTGGTAATTTTACATAGAAAGTCTTTGTCAAAATTATCATGATATTGAGGCTTACCATATATAAAATTATCATGACATTGGTGCAACCAAACACTTTTAAGGTTCATATTGAGAATGGGGAAAAGATGTGAAAAAAAATGTCAAAAAGCGGAGTAAAAGAGAGGAAATGATGTGATGTAATAGTGGGTAATGATTAGAGATAAAGTGAAGAAAGATAAAATAAGTAGTTTTTTTGTATAAAAATATAGAAAATAATGATTGGAAATAAATGTGATATTGAGGAAAAGTAGGGTTTAGGTATATAAGCTTTCAAATTACATTAAAAAGGGGCGGAAAGGGTGGAAAATGTTTCCATCACTTTCTCCATTCCCAAACATGGCCATCATACTCTAAAAATCCTGATGATTTTTATGATTTTTATTTGTGAGTTTATATTGCCAAAATGTTTAGTCAACCCTTACATACCCACCCTTAATTACCATCAATAATTGAGGTATAAATTCCTTTTTTCGATTTTAGTTTTAACTGAAGGCATATCCTGACGTTTAAATATTTTCAGGTATCTTTTGGTCCAATTAGTTGGCTAATGGTGTCAGAGATATTCCCACTTAAAACTAGAGGACGAGGAATAAGCCTTGCGGTGCTAACCAACTTTGGCTCAAATGCCCTTGTGACGTTTGCTTTCTCACCTTTGCAGGTAGTGTTACGAAACTCATATGAAGTCTCTTTTATTCATAGGTTAGAAATGCTGGACATTGAGAATTGGGGCATTGAAATTGGTTACTTCTAGTCTTGGGTTTGAATGATTTTTCTTTGCTTTTCTATGTGAAGTTGGGAATCAGAATTATGGTAATAAGAAATTACGATGTTTTGCTCCTTTGGCATGTTTAAAAACCATACCCAAGGTTAATAGTTTCATATCTGCAGAATGTTTCTTCACTTGCCAAAATACCGAGGAATGAAGTGTTTCAATATTGTTTGATTGAATAAGCATGCTGGTTCTAAAAGTTATTAACCTGCATCAGTTGCTCTGATGGTGTGTCTTCCAAACCTTGGCTTCTACAAACAGGTCGATGTTACTCATTTGAGTTGATTTTGATTCATCTTGTCCTGACTATTATGTACCCTATGTAAGTGCACAGACTCTGAGGAGTTGTATCTTGACTTAGTATGTGGTGCTATGAAAGAGCAGCAGTAACTATGACATGAGTGGATTTGGGTGATAATGTGTCAAGAAAGCTTGTTGCTTTTGCATCTGGCCCTTTATGAGATTAGCTTCAAGCTCAACTCTGAGGCCTGTTATGCAGAGTTGGTCATCTAGGCTAATATTGTTCGATCAAGGTGGCTTGAGCTTATCCTATCCAGGCCTGGATTCCTCATTGTGGCAGATGGTAGTCTTATATTTTATCTCATTCTAACTTTGACTACTTAATGAAAGTCTTATGGGGTTTGAAAATGCCATCAATTTCTTCACGAGGTAACACTTCTTCCAAAGATAATCAACTGACTAAAGAAAAGATGGCATCCAATTTGAAAAAAAAGAAATCCCATTTGCTTAAGAAGGTGTAAGAATCATTGAAAACTATTCTAGTAGCGTAAGTGTTCCCTTCTAATCCAATGAGTTATATCTATCTGCATTGATGATGTGTTCTTGTTAACTGTTATTATGAATACATGCAAAGACTATAGGTGGAAGACATTAAAAAATGTTATAATCCTTATGGAATCAAGTCAGAAAATTTTAATTCGAAATTTATTGTGGGGCTATACTTGCCTGGTTAATAATGTGCCTAGAATGTTGTCATGGGCTCATGGGTAACTAATAAAGTCCATATAGCCTATCTATGGGCCACAATTTAAGGGGTAATGTAATGTTTTTGTTGAACAAACAGTGTGCATCTACCATCATACAGTGTCTCAATTCTCATTTAGTATAGGTAAAAGTGAGGGAAAAGGGAGGAAATGATGTGATGTGATAGAGGTAATGATTAGAAATAAAGTGAATAAGGACAAAATAAGTGAGCTTTTTGTATGAAAAATGAGAAATAATGATTGAAAATAAGTAATAATGAGAAAAGTAGAGTTCTTTGGTAGTTAAGATGTTAAATCACATCAAAAGGCGTGTAAAAAAGGGTGGAAAAGAGTGGAAAAGTTTTCCACCCACTTTTCCTCATTGCCAAATGAAGCCTTAGAGACGTCTATGAACTGCAAGTTGCTATAGCATGGATATATGGTGGTGTTTCGTGGTTTCTAATGCTTTTATGAATTGAATGGAGCTGCTGGTACAGCGAAGCATAAGAATACCAAGTTTTGGCTGACTGATATGGCTTCCAAGCCAGGAAATATGACTGTTTTGATTGCGTCTTTTACCATCTGACTTCTATAACTGTTTTGGTTTCAGGTTCAGGACATACTGAATTTCTAATTTTCAACAACCTGATTTGGCCATCTAGATAAACCCAATGGGTCTTGAGGCATAGTTTGCAAGTTGGAATCTCTCTTCCATTGTCTAAAATCTGCATCTGCACGTTGATTTTGCAGGAACTCTTAGGAACTGGCAACCTCTTCCTTGTGTTTTTGGCTATCGCATTTCTGGCACTAATGTTTGTAATATTCATTGTCCCGGAGACAAAAGGCCTGAGCTTGGAAGAAATTGAGTCCAAGATCCTACAATGAAAGCTTCCTCTCAGACATGGCTAGCAAAGAAAATGCCTTGTGCATTGCATCCTGTCCTCGCTAAGTTTATGTGAGTTTGTCTTCCATTCCTCATATTATTCTTTTGGTGACAAATCTTGTTATGAAATTTCTTCCATGCTTTATGTGACTGTAACCGTAAAAAACCAGAAAAGAAATTCCATAAAACAAACTGTACCTGTAATTTCCCTAACTGTTCCAAATCTTTGATATTTGTTCATGTAACATGCAAAGCTCTGGGTCATGCATACAAAACAATTTCATAACACATTTCACAGCTTGTATTTTTTAGATGACAGAAATGTAAAACCGTGAAATTACAGGTAAAATCACCTTTGGATTTACAGGTAAAAATCCGCTTTGAATTGATGTCTTGGAACTGATATGGTTCCTTCTGGAGTGCCATTGTTTTGTTCACACATTTCATGTCAGGCTTTCATAATCTTGTAGTGTTGACCTCTCAAACAGCTACATGATAAAGTCAAAAAATGAAATAGATACAAGGATAATTATAGCAGTGAAATAAATTCAAATGCAGCCTAATCTCATAACAACCACTTGTAAGATTTGATAATCTCTTAAAGTTGTGACAAGGGATATAATTCTGACAAATTAACATATGACACAATGCTGCTACCTGATTATAAATTATCAACAAAATACTCTAGGTTTCATGGTATGAAAAACAAATGTTGCTCACCTATACATCCGCTTTTGACTTCACTTCTTTAATTGATTGGTCATCCTAACCATCTGATTTTGATGATGCTGAGTCTCTTCCAATTACAATCTATTGTAAGAGGTCACCTGATCCAACTTCAACGATTTTCAGCGCTACCCATGATTTTGTTGATGGCATGCTGCTAGATGGTTTGATTGGATTCCTAGCTTACCGACACCAGCATTCTCTGATTTCCTCATCAGTCCCACACAAGCATTAGTTATCATGACCTCCTCTCTTACTCCATTTGACACATGCACGTGTGCATACAAATTATTCCCTGCAAATTGGACACATCCATTCTGCTCCCTTTTTGTTATCATAACTGATGAAATTCATAATTGCTACTATTGTTTCTGCCACCCTCTTCATGCCACGTGATGCCTGGGGCCATGCTTCACATGCACACACGCACTTTGTTTTCGTAACAGGTGAAGTCATTGCCATCATCATTGTTTTCATTTGTTTTCATTTCTGCCATCCATCAATGTATTATGTACGCTGCTTTATGCCTGTGGCTGTGCCTCATGAAATCCATTGCTAGGCATTGGTTGAATTTAGTGACCCAGATGTAGCAGTTGTTCTGATTTTTATCAATGGGTGGTGTCTCCGTCTTTTTGCCTCAGATGGGCTGGTCAGGAATTAACAACATTTTTGCTAGCAACATCTTCAACTTCCAACTTACCAGGAACAATGCAAATTCCATCTAATCTCTTATGATTCTAATACGTTCTAGCAAATTCAGTTAATACTGCATTCAAACACATGATTAGTGGTTTCTGAAAAATCAACCTAGTGTTGTCAATTTCATATAGGTGATTTGCTAACTGTTGATGCCCGGTAACAGGATGGACTAAAGAAGTGTCTATGCAGACGCCTGATAACTATTGAATGCTTCTTGCCATAGATGTTTCATCATGAAAAAATCTTAAATGGTTAAATCTAAATCAAATGAAAGTTCATGGATTCGTTATGTTCATGAAACATGCCTTGATATACATGCATCTCTGTGGCAGGTTGAAACTGGTGTAACGTACAAGCCGAAGTTGAACATGGCAAGGCTGGAGCCAATGCATTTCAACGGTTAGTTTGAAATTGGCGCATCAACGGGAGTGAGAGGTTGCAGGAGAGATTGATCAACGCTTAGAAAAGGAATGGTGTCGGGATGAGACTCATTTTGTTATGATGAATGTGGATCCAAATTCTTGGTTGGTTGAGTATAATGAGCCCTGGTACCTAACCTAGTCGCCTATAGTTTTGGTTAACGCATTAATTTGAATACTTCATAAGTGGATTTTAGAGGTAACTAGGAATTATTTGACGTA
>JAYJMB010047318.1:0-30364 GCA_036873735.1 Pouteria campechiana
GATGTTTATGAAAGAATATTATGCAAAAGTTGATTTATCTTCAAGGAATTTCAAACCCTAATTCAAGGGGATTTGCTGAAAATTTTAATAGAGAATTAAGGCTTTATTAGAGTTTAGAAATTTGATTATGAGTTTTGTGCAAATTTCTCAATTAATTAAGATAAGCGGGTAGTTGTTTTAAGTTATTTTAAGTTCAATTTGATTTCTTTAAATGATTATAATTTGGGCACTTGTAATCTAAAATTTTTGTATATGAGTTACATGATTTTAAACATGAATTATCTGCCCCATGCAACCATAATTAATATATTATATTAGCATGAATTAACTTTAATTGAAAATAATAGAATTTGGATGAACAGTGCACTGATAGAACACCTTACCAAGTACCCCAATTGAGATTGATTAAACACCAATTTAGTAATGTTATTTTTCCAAAATACAAATATGATGTTATAATAGATATAATTGAATACTATCATATCAAATTTCATGAATAAAGTCCACTTTTTGACTCCTCAAAAAAATATGAACATTAAATACCCTAAAAATGAGACGCTGATAGTGTCCCACCCTTTTAAAAATTTTCTTTATTTTTAGTCTTCTCATTTTGGATTAATTTAAGCTTAAATTTTTTCCAAAATTCTATTATATTATGAGGAATTTATGTAAAACTTTTGAGGAGAAAAAGAGATTTATAATTTTGTCTAACATTTTTTTTTATATTTTCATATTTTAATTTTAAATTGATCAATTTACCTTATTTTGACCTAAAATTTGGCTCAAACATTTCTCATATTATTGAAAATCTAAAAAAATATTTTTAGGTCAATTAGATATTTATAAAATAGTGAATAAGAATTTTATTTTAGAAATTATGTACATATATTCTATGCCCACGGGTGTGCCGGTAAAATTTAGTTTTGGCGCCTGATTGGCTTAGAGCCCAGTGTGGTTCATTTATGTATTTTATGATGGTCGTGGGGCCAACTTGTGTCCGCCATGTGGTGAGGAGTGGCCTAGTTGGCCGGTGGGCGGTTGTGTGGGCAGCCGGCACGGCCGGGCGTTACTATTGGCCTGGATGACCTAATTGCTATGATTGACCTGAGTAGCTTGTGTAGGTGTGTTTATGGAGAACTAGTACTCTTGTGAGGTGATGAGGGTGGGGTGCCAGTGGGGTGCCACTAGATACAGCAATATGCCTGCATAGGCTTGGCAGACTTCTAGCCGGGAGTGCCAGGATGGACCTGACACGTTGAAGAGTGAAAGGGTAGTGTTATGGTTTGTGTGCCTCTCAAGGAGGAGTGTATGGATGATGGTAGGGCGTATATGGGTATAAGAGGTAATCATGAATTAGCAGATAAAAAGGGTAGTATGACATATCGGTATTCGAGTCGGTATTGACCGATTAACTATGTATAAGATATCATCATGAGTATGTGTATGAAATAATTAATGAGATGTTAACATTAAAATCTTAATGAACCTGGCCACTGACTGACTATGACATCCTGCATATGACATAATATGTTTTGCCTGTTTGCATCTTTGTTTATTACTCTATTTGCCGTTATTTATTACATTATTTATAGTCATGTTTTTTTACTTACCTGTTTACTGAGTTTACCCAGACTCACCCTTTTATTTAAATTTTAGCTGATAGGTCAGAGGACAGAGCCCAATAGGGTGTTGGGTCTCGCAACGGGGCTAGGCCGTGACACCAGTAGAGGCTTTACTCTTTTTCATGATGTATGATGATGTATATTGTTTGATAGATTTTGGATATATATGAGACATGTATCATTACTTAGTTTTACAGCATGTCATTTTGTGGCATGCGTGTATATGATTTGACAGGTAGGGTATAGTGTACCCCAATCTTGGTCTGTGGGTGTTATGGTGATGCGTGTTTTGGAGGCGACAGCTATATAATTTGTGTAAAAAATGGTAGGGCCTAAAGGTGGTCATATTATATTTGCATATTTGAGATTATTTGTTATATAATTATTGTGGTTTAGCATGTTGTATACAGGATAATGGTGGTATATTAGAGGAGACTCTATTGGAATTTTCTTTGAATTTACCGCTAGTAACGCTCCGGAGAGAAGGGACTTACAACTATGATGATCCTTTATAAATGAAAATGTTGAATTTGAAAAAGGGTTCATTGTGATTAATGTTTGACATAGATAATGGACTAATTTGAAATAGTATTCAACATAGAAGTTATAGATCATGAAATTATCTATCCAATGGATGAAAAATCATTCAATTTTGATATCATATGAGGAAGTTATGATGATTATACCAAAACTATTCCAAATGACTGAAAAATAATGAGATGAATGAGATGGGTCAATTTTATTGAAAATTTTGACATATTTGGGGGATGATTTGGAAAAAGTGGTTAACATAATAGTTGTAGCCCTTAAAGTTATCTTTCTAATTCCTTTTTCTAATTCCTTCAAAATAAGATTATTTGGACATCATATGTAAAAGTTATGATAAACTTTCTAACACTATATCGGACAAAACGACCTTGCAATAACAAGGCTTTTCTCTACCGCTGCAAGGCTCCAGAAAATGAACTTCTGGGCATATAGCAAAGCCTTGCCATGGCAAGGCAATTTTTTGCCTTGGCAAGGCCATCTTCTGCTTGGCAAGGCTTTAGAAATGCATTATTTTTAGCATCTAGCAAGTCCTTGCCGCGACAAGGCTTTTCCCTACAGCAGCAAGAGTCCATTGACGCACCGTAGCACCGAAAATATGCAATTTTTTAAAGCCCCAAACCCATTCCATTTTAATTCTAGTCCATCCCGTTTTCTCCTTTAATGCCTTTTTTCCTTCCCCAACTCTATTATGCCCCATTTGTCATCAATTTTGCTAGAAAATATGGGTATTAAGGTGGTTAAGCAACATAGCATGCCTCTTGGCTTGGGTTTTTGGACTTTGGACGGTGGGAAATAGAAGAAGATTCAAATTTTGGTGATTGGAGGAAGTTGCTTGGAAATTTGGGCTTGGAAGTATGCTTATGGGATGATGCCGCCCATGAATATCATGGTAAGTCACTTTTCTTCAATTGAATTTGGATTTTTATATAAGCTAGGGTTTTTGTAAATATCATATTTTTCGGGAAAATGATAAATTTATATTGGGGAATCTTGGGAAAACATTTAATGCATGCTTGATAAGGTATTGAAAGTGAATTGAGTATGAAAATCATGAATTTTCATTATTAGGGTTTCATATTATTCATGAACAATGATTTTTGCTAGTAATTTGATATGGATTATTGTGTAAACCGTGGGAGAAATATATAATTTATACGTTATGATGCTTTGGGGATTTATATAGGGTGATTTGAGCTTGTGAAAATGGATATTCAATTATGACTTAGTTTGGGTTAACTAAGAAAATTATGTATGGGCTATGTAAGCCATAAATTAGTTAAAAGAAATACCTAATTGAGTTATTTTAAAGGTGTTTAAGTATTGATTATGTCATATATACAATGCATATGGCCACAACATATCAATGAATTGGCCATATTATATAGAAATTGTAATTTATTGATTTGATGTGAATTTAGCAAAGTTATCTTTGTAAATAAATGACTAATTTGTATATATAGGGCAAATTGAATAGGGATGGAAAGCTGTGGAGCTTGTGGCATTAAGGAGAATAAGTTATCAGCCAAGGAAGTAGATTGTATTTGTATGTTTATTTGATAAAATGGAGATAATCATTATCGCCTAAGCTTATGTTATGACATGTGGATATATGAATGGAATGAAGGGATAATGATTTTTCCCTATTTTGTGTAGGAGTCTGTAAGAATGAAGGGGGATGTTGAACATCCCATCAAAGTGAAATGTAATGTATGCTTGATTGAAAGGGATAGATTATCCCTTGTCTTATTTGATGCTTCATTATGTTAAGGATTGTGAATATCCTAAATTTGAATACATGAATTGGGAATTTAAAAATTCCAAAATGTATGGTTTGGATGAGATATGTTTATATATTCATTTTGTTATGGATTAGATTTTATATGTGTGGAATGTGAAGAGGGATACCTAAGGGATCCTTATTATTGATTATTATTTGTTATTCATTATTGTTTGTTATACAGTCTGCTTACTAAGTCTGTTTAGACTCACACTTATTTAATTTTTTTTAATTAACAAGTCAAGCCATGGAAGATTACAATGACAGAAAACATAGGAGAGTAAATTATTTGAGAAGTAAATGTACCTTGTGATAAAATATTGGATGTTTAAAATTTAAATACTGAATCTTTGTATTTGAATCATCATAAATCATGTATAATGAGAAGGAATTGCAAATTTTATTTGTAATTATGAAATTATGATTGTATATATTATTCAAAAGATCCCAATGATGTAAAACTGAAATAGTGACATGTCCTAGTAAAGAAATTTATGATTATGTTAAATCAATTAAAGTCCCCTTAGGTGTATTGCCACTATGATTTACTTTGATCTTGGGCAACTATGAAAGAGTGAATGTATGAATGTGTATTTTGGAAGTTGCATCATTGGTTTTTTATTTCTGAGACAATGCTATTGCTTTAATTTATTTCATAAATTGTTATACAGGTGGAAAACACATCTATTTAGGTTAAGCTTTGCCAAATTTTGGGTAGAATACACCACCGTAAAAGTGGGCAAATCTTAGTAGATTTTAGTGCAAAATAGTAAGTTGCGCCTCGGAAGGTGGGGTGCGACAATTAGGCTTTGCACTTTGTCTTTAGACTTATCTGCAATGAATTACAGATGAATGTGCATGTGCAGTGAGATCTTGTTCGTGCTGCTTTGTCTTCTCGATCAAAAGAACTAAGATGTTCTTCCTTTGTTCACCATTCATCTGAGTAAGTTTGCCATGATTTGTCTGTGTATATGTGGTCATTTTTCCTTTTGTCTTTTGATTTGTCTATGGAAAGTCATAGATGAATCTTGATGGCGCAGACGAAGTTTCTTCTTTGATTGCTCATCAGATGAATCAACTTTGTCTTTTGATTCTTCTTTAGTAAGTCTCGGACGATTCATGAAGGCTTAGACAAAGCTCTCTTCAGTGGTTGATGGACGAAGTTAGTTTGTCCTTTGATTCATCTGTAGTAAGTGGTAGATGAATTATGAGCACGTGGATGAATTAACCTTGTCTTCTGATTCATCTGTACTCACTGTGCAACTCTTACTTCATCTTCTGATTTGTTTTTAGTAAGTTATAGATGAATTGTAGCTCTACAAATGAAGTAGAGTTTCAAGCAGCTGATGAAATTTGTATTTTGTAACTTTTTGGATTTCTTCATTCTTGATTTGTCTGTCTTCGCACAAACGAAGTTGCCTTTCTTGTATTAAGCCTTCTTATCCTCAGATGAATTTTTTATTTAATTTTGTTGGTCAGACAAAGTCTCTTTTCTTATGCTTGGTCATCTGGGTGGCTACTTCTTTGTCTGCCAAGCTGTTGAGTTGCTTCTTCATCCTTTTACTTTATGTTGGACAAACTTTGATTAGATCAAGTATACGTAGTCTGAATTTCTCGAATGTAATTTAAGCTCTCTGATCATGGCTTCTTCTTTCAACTAACCTAGCTTAGCATTTATCCATGTAAGTTTCTCTCTAAGTTTTGCAGACAAAGCAAGCTCCTTTGTTGCTCAACTTGAAGCCTTATCTTCTTCTTCATTAACATCCTCATAGCAGATAATTGAAGTGCCAATATATTGTGGTTAATTGTGATCTTGCACTTAGATACTTTTTTGCACTACCTACATTGTTAGCTTTCATATTAATATTAGAATGTATTTTATTCTCATGTAATTATAATATTTTCTAAAGCAAGAATAATATATATTTCTATTAAATGCATAATATCAAAACTTAAGAAATTATAGTGCTTAGTGTGTTTTAATCAAATTTATGCAGTAAAGAATAATTAATGTTATGCGTACCATAAAGTCAAGACTGTATGCTTGTATAATTAAATCTTTAGGATACTGTATTTATGTGAATTGATATTTATCATACATATGATTAATAGAGATTTAAGCATACAGTTTTCTTATCTTAATACAAGTTTTGTTATCATCAAAATCATATATAAAATGTTGACATAACTTTCATTCATGCATATTCAACCTTATTTTTTCTACAATCATAATATCATTTTTACAGTCATCATTTCAAAAATCCAACCAATTAACTAATGTCCAACTATTTCTTCTGTACTCACTAATCCCATGTATAACAATATCAGAGAAAACCAGGGAATACTTATTATTCCTCAACAAATATACATTCACAAATCCAAGTAGTTATCAACTTTTACAATAATGGGATACCAATAATCCATAACTAACATACATTATATGATATAATCGTTCAGATATATAACTTACATATAGAAAGAATTCATTTTATAATTAAACACGTCATATAAAAATGTACCAACAAATGGGATATTCATAATCCCATCCATGCATTAAGTAAAACAAGCACCTACTTACCTTCATGAAGACTCCTTCCCATAATATCTCAACTCAACCTTTGATTCAGCCCCTTTGGTTCTCAGGCAATTGTCCATGAATCCTACATACATAATACATAATTACAACATTCAATAATGCTTTCGTATCATTTTCTCATAAATTCTACAGACATAATTATCACCTTTCTTAGAATAATTCTATCATACATTTATTAGGCATAGCTTAACTATAAGTATAATAGGCAATGTGCTCTTAACTTGATCCAAGTCTTATTCAGACACATTTTAACAATAAACTACTTCTTTAACAATTAATGGAATCTCTACAAAAGGGTTTGAAGAGATCCTTTTCTGATCATGTATATCCAACATATAGTTCAATTATTACATAATTAACTATAGAGGACACTAGTTAAGCCATGACTCATTTAATTAACAATTTAAACATGTTATACATAAGAGCCATTTTTCAACTCTACTTAGGTCATGCCTTAAAACAAATTTTACATATCCAATCATTCCAAAATAAACTTTAAAACATCATAATCGATGCATTAAAAATTTTTCCCATGATAATTTCACATAATTATGAAATTTCCTAGATTCCACTATTCTCCAAAACCTTAACTTAGAATAAATCAAGATTTTTCATGCCCAAATCATCATAATTAATTCATGAAGTCATTTTCTTCATGATTCTCGTATCAATTTCATATCAAAACCCCAAAATCACTGCTTACTAAAACCCTAACAAGGATATAAACGCAAATTCAGTTGGAGAAAGACAAATAACAAGTCCAAAATTCTCTAATTAAAGAGTTAATCGCTTTCCTCCGTGATTTCCATGTCAAATTCATCATTTTTCTTCAAAAGTCACTATACATAAAACCCTAGCAAGCCAAAAACCATAAAATTGGTCGGGGGTCGGGGAAAAGGGTGTTACCTTCATTCTCATGCATGGTTTCCTCCTTTGGACATGAGTCTAACTTCAAATCCTCAGAAACTCCTCATAAGTTCAAGAAAACTCTGAGAACCCATCTTCCTCCACTACCAAATGACTAAAACTCATTTCCACAAATGTATTTGGATGCTTGGCTATCTAAATCCTCTTTTATCCTTGCAAAATGGCAAATATTTAAGCCTAAATGGATTTAGGGTAAGGGTTTGGGGAAAATGGAATGGTTAGGGAAGAATGGGATAGAGAAAAATGGGGCAAAAAGTCAGTCGTCAGAGTTAAAATGCCGACTAGAGCAGGCGGTGCTGGATTTTGGCATTGCAATGTTGGCCTCGCTACTATGAAGCCATGCCCTCATCTCGATCTGGCATTGTCGGTGCCAGTTTTGCTGGCCTCATTCTACTCCTCTATTTTGTGGATTTTTCTCTACTTTATCTCATTCCTTTTTCATATACTTTAAGTCCTAACATTTGCCAAATAATATTTACATTAAATGCATAAAATTTTACCCCAATTAACTAACATCAAATCATTCACATAGTTTTATTCTAAAACAATTTCTTTCCACCTCAATACTTTACTGAAATCATAATTTTAAAAATTTTCCTCCCCTCAATTCCTATCCTTTTGTCAATTATGTTAAAAAAAATTCTAATGTACTCAAATATTCAAGTACCATTTTACAAAATTAACACCCCAAGTGTTACAAACCTCCCTTCTTACAAAAAGTTTCATCCTCGAAACTTTTAATATCATGAAATTTTCATTATTTTCTTATATTTCAATTCAATTCATAACTTATATCACTATCTCCACTCAGTTCAATCCAACGACACATTAAGCATATCTAATACAAATTAATTGTCACCAAGTTTCAATAATATCATACTAAGGACAAAACATTTGATTATTCCATCACCTTTATAATAACTTACTAAAATAAAAAATATTCAATTACTATAAACATATATGATCTCATAATTACTTAACTTTAGTCACGCTCATTCTTAAACCTCTTTCATAATGTATAACCAATCCTACACAAACAATTGCAAAAACAATTTCTCATTCATTTCATAAGCAATATATCCATATGTTATTTCTTGATTTAATCAAAACAATTCCGTTTAACCATAATAAAATCCTCTATTACTCAATACACAAGAACATACCAATTCAATTTGCAATGTCGAATGTTGTATCTTTTACAATAACTAACCATATTTATAAAATCCATCACATAGTACTCAATGATCAACATATATAATTTGCCATGCATTCAATCTTTCTTTACATACATAAACTAATAAAACACATTTGATGAAGCCGTTTACCCAAATTATATCTGGCAATTACATGGTAATTAATGAAATCAACTAAATAGTCCACTTAGGCTTTCATAGTTATACTCAAATGGAACTACTATCATAATGCTAATATAAACATTAATACAATCAACTCTACTTATTTGTGGATCCCTAACATTTCTATAGTACTTGTACCAAAATTTTCAATCATTCATTGCCTAGTATCAATTGATACCATGCTCAGGAGGCTACGAACCAAGTGGACTCAGTCATAAACCAAGTAGTCTAAACTACAAACCAAGTGGACATAGCCACAAGCAAAGTGGACACGGCCATAACCAAATGGCATCACTCATCATCAAAGTGGACTTAGCCACTAATAAAAGGGACTCAACTATCTTACAACTTTGGTGTATTCTGATCTGTTGGATAGCTTAAAATTGTGTTCCCTTGGTTTACGCCAGGAGTGGTTCAGGTCACACTGAGAGTGAGTTAAGGCAAGTAATCAACTACCCAAGTGTTAATTAGCTAGCAATGGGCTACATTTAATTATTTATTTAACGGACCACCTAAACCATTTTTGGTTGGACCATTCAAATTAAAAATGCAATTAATGTATCTAAAAATATCTTGCTTAAATTCCAATGGAGCTAAGAGTTGCTCTACCACACTACCATGGCTCTACCATGCTAGGAGGTGCTCTACCACACACTAAGGCTCCATCACGCCAATTGTGCTCTACAGTGCCAGGCTCTGCCATGCCAGCTGTGCTCTGTAATGCTAGGCTTCACCATGCCATCAAGGCTCTGCCATGCTAGTCTTGCACTGCAATGCTAGGCTCCGCCACACCACCAAGGCTCTGTCATGCCACTTGTGCTCTACAATGCTAGGCTTTTCCATGCCACTAAGGCTCCACCATGCCAGCTCTGCAATGCTAGGCTCTGCCACGCCACCAAGGCTCTGCCTCACCAGTTGTGCTCTACAACGCCAAGCTCTGCCATGCCACTAGGGCTCCACCACGCCAACTGTGCTCTATAATGCTAGGCTCTGCTACACTAGTTGTGCTCTGTAATACCAGGCTTCGCCACACCACTAAGGCTCCACCATGCTAACCATGCTCTACAACACTAGGCTCCACCACCCTATAAAGGCTTTGCCCTGCCAGTTGTGCTCTGCAATGCCAGGCTCTGCCATGCCACTAAGGCTCCACTATGCTAACTATGCTCTATAATGCTAGGCTCTGCCATGCCACCAAGGCTTTGCCACGCCAGTTGTGCTCTGCAATGCTAGGCTCCGCCATACCACTAAGCCTCTACCATGCTAATTGTGCTTTGCAATGCCAAGCTCCACCATCCCACTTGTGCTTTGCAACGTCAGGCTCTGCCACACCACTAAGGCTCCACCACACCAACTATGCTTTGTAACACTAGGCTTCGCTATGCCACCAAGGCTCTGCCATGCAAATTGTGTTCTGCAACGCCAGGCTCTACCACGCTACTAGGGCTTTACCACATCAATTATGCTCTATAATGCCAAGCTTTGCCACGCCAGTCGTGCTCTGTAATGCCAGGCTCCACCATGCAACCAAGGCTCTACCACGCCAGTTGTGCTCTGCAACGCCAAACTCCGCCCCGCCACTAAGGCTCCAATTTGCTAATTGTGCTATGTAATACTAGGCTCCGTCATGCCACCAAGGCTTTACCATGCCAGTTGTGCTCTACAATGCCAAACTCTGCCAGACCACTAAGGCTCCACCATGCTAACTGTGCTATGCAATGCCAGGTTCCGCCACTCCACTAAGGCTCTGCCACGCTAGTTGTGCTTTGCAACGCCAGGCTTAGCCATGCCACTAAGGCTCCACCATGCTAACTGTGCTTTGCAAAGCTAGGCTCTACCACACCACTAAGGCTCCACTATGCCAATTGTGCTCTACAATGCCAAGCTTTGCCATGCCACCAAGGCTCTGCCATGCCAGTTTGCTCTGCAATGCCAGGCTCTGCTACACCAGTAAGGCTCCACCTCATCAATTGTGCTCTGCAACACCAGGTCCACCACGCCAGCTATGCTCTACACTGCCAGGCTTCGCCACTCCACTAAGGCTCCATCACCCCAACTATGCTCTGCAACACCAAGCTCCACCACGCTAGTTATGCTCTGCAACTCCAGGCTCTATCACG
This sequence comes from Pouteria campechiana, assembly GCA_036873735.1. Classification (NCBI taxonomy): domain Eukaryota; kingdom Viridiplantae; phylum Streptophyta; class Magnoliopsida; order Ericales; family Sapotaceae; genus Pouteria; species Pouteria campechiana. The sequence goes on from JAYJMB010047318.1 coordinate 10,947, forward strand.
CCATCAAGGCTCTGCCATGCCAGCTATGCTCCACAACGCCAGGCTTTGCCATGCCATCAAGGCTCTGCCACGCTAGCTATGCTTTGCAACACCAGGCTTTGCCACGCCATCAAGGCTCTACCATGCCATTAGGCAAGCTCCACAATGCTAATTATGCCTTGCTACGCCAGTTGCATTCCAGTGGCTATAAAAGGCTTAGTTTTTGAGAAGAAGAGGAGAGATCTTCTAAGAAAGAGATAGAGGTGGTGCTGCTTTTGCTAGAGTTCATCTTCTCCCAAGGCTAGGCTCTGTCGGAATATTCTTAGGAGACAGACCCTGCTCAGGCATTTTCTCTTCTTGAAGATAGACTCTCTTCTTGCTCCTTGAAGTTTCTTCTTCTTCCACAATAGTGAAGGAACTTGGATTTTATTTTATTTTATCTAGAAGCAAGTGCTTAGTTGCTCTAAAACTATCATGACCATTTGATCTAGCCTTGGAGAAAACTCCACCATAGTGCATTGAAGTTTCTTCTACTTGTGATGTGGTGGGTTTACTACTCCAAGGTAGGTAACCATTAGAACTATGTAGTCTTTTGAATGAGAAGTATTAGACCATTATAAAATCCATCTCTTTGGGTTTCACACTTCTACGAACATTAATAAAAATAAGAAAAATGAACTCCATTGATGAATTCCATACCAAATATTGAACAAGAGGAGCTTCCATTTACGGCGAACTTTTGACTTGAGTAAAAATGGGGAAGATGACTACTTTTGGTGAACTCCCTCAAATTACTAATCTCTTGATAGAGTTGAAACCCAAGTGGGTCCCATACAGAGGCTGGGCTCACGGATCATGGAGATGATGACATGGACCCGTTTTACACTTTTCAAATAAAAACTTAGGGATAACCACTAGTGGTAACTATGATTAGGCTTAATTTCAGTTAATTAAGTCAATCCACACTGTCCAAGTTATTAAACCCTTTCAATCCATACAAATCCATCATTTATAACCTGGATCTACGATCTCTCACAGGTTAAACAGCAGAGACCACTCACTTTCATTTTTTCACAAGATATTAAAAAACACCACTCACTAACTTATTCAAAAGCCTAAGTTTAGGGCCAAGTCACTGAGTCATGACTCACTGAGTCACCAAGTCATGACTCACTGAGTCAAACCATACTAAATACCATTCATTAAATTAGCTAAACATAGTTAACTTGGCCCACTCTTTCTAGGCTTCTCATGAACAATGTGAGAAAGTTTACCTAAAATTCAGTCATCCTGGTCTCATTCTTCCTAAGCTTCTCATGGGTAATTGAGAGAGCCGAGCTAAACCTAGTTAACCTGGCCATTCTTCCTTAGCTTCTCATGTGTAATGTGAGAAAGTTAAACTCTACCTAGGTCACTTATTTTCTTCTGGTCTCTTTCAGGTCTAAATGCAATAAAGATCACCTGGTCCTGAGTCCTTTCGGGATATACCAATTAGGTCACAAACCACCCACTGTCTCTATGGTTTCTTATAGTCTAAATAGCAAAAATCACCTGGTCTTAATTCCATATGGGACAACTAATTGGATTAAAACACCCATTCTCTAGGTTGGCTCAGTGTCTGGTAACCTAGTCTAGGGCTGTATCATTCTATCTGCCCACTGGCTTGAGGCAACCCACTAAATTTCAAGCTATCGCAATGTGCTCGGCGATCCCAAAGATAACTTACATTCATTTTGAGAGAGCATGTGTATTATTTTTGGGTCTCTAAGATGTATTGTACTTTTTCTTTTATTTAAGGGTTTTCTTCCATCATGGATATATAATTAGGACCACTTGTGGTCTGGGATATGAATATGCAATTTTCTGATGTACACAACAAGTGTAATCAATTGAGGACCATCATAACAAAATGGAAATCGTTTGATCCATTCAATGTGATAAATCCTTACATCATTCTATTTTTTTTCTGTTCCTCTTTTTGTACTTGTTATATGGTCTATCCTTGTAATTTGGCTACAAATGTTGTGAATTCCATAATCACATGGTATTCTGACATCATTGCAACCCAAATATCATAAGTTATCCATCCACGCCTACAAAATAAGCAAAGGAGTCTCACACAATAGGCTGATCATGCCTCTTTGCCATCACTAGCGGCATCATCAAACAAAGCCTTGTCATAGGCAGGATCCCACATATCCAAGGTAGCCATCCTGACAGGCATACAAACTCAACTATACATCGATTCTATTCAAAGAGGCATCCAAATACAAGCATGAACCTCAGTCATGCATCTAAGCCTTAATCATATAATTAAATATCCAAACTTACTAATTAACCAAATGGCCAAACCTTAATCGAATAACTAAATCCAAACCAAACCTCAACAATATCCAGATTTCCATGCCATCCTGGCATCATACAAAACTCCCATCATTTTACGACCGTACAACTCTAACAGTCCAATAGGGCATATCCTACAATTCCACTTTATACATATACAATGTTTCATACATTTTGTCAAAATAGTCCAGTTAGTCAATCTATGCCCATAACCAAATTCAATATCAATCAGTTTTCAAAACAGGCATCAAATTCTCAATTACATAACAAGTGTATTCTAACTAATATCCAAATTCAAACATCCTATTGACTCTAGTCCATGTATCATTTAAGTATACTTTAATTTTTTAATTACATAGTAATTGTATTATAACCAATATCCAAATTCAAGAATGCATTCCAATTCTCAATCAAATTACTAAACTCAAACTCATGCTAAATTACATCATTAAACCAAAGTGTGAGCTTTGACCAACTGCATTTATCAATTAACTTGGACTTGTACTAATGTTCAAGTCAATCAACATACAAAACTATGTTAATTCATCATCTATAGATAAAAAAATAGAGCTTAAGAAGTCATTCAACAATTCATGGGTATATCACTATTTTTGATCAAAATACATAAATCATTGTATTCAACCAAATACAAACAAAGTTATTCAAGAAAAATATAAGCATACTATCTTTCATACCGATCAATCGCAATTTAAATTTTTAGAGTTCCTCGCATACATTTCATGAAACACATATAATATTCAATCAATTTAGTCAACTACTCATTAAAGGTTCACACAACTATTTGAACTTAAGGAACCCCATGTTTCATAACCACTAATCAAACAAATAAAATTAATTTCAATTTCCAATAATTATCATCAATTTCAACATACCTATAATTTCATAATACTTTGAAACTCATCACAGTATAGGTCAATACACCTTTGTCTCCATGTTCATGATGTACTACTCCTAGTTCATATGTAATTTCCTTTGTAATTCAAACTTTATGTGCAATACGCTTATATTAATTTATCATAAAAAGACTTTCATTTACTAACATCCATTAACATCATCTCAATTCTAATAGTCAAGTTATCCCCTTTTTCCATTTCATTTCGTATTTATCACACACATATTCATATCTTATACAAGTTGGCCATCATGATCCTCATATTTGATACCAGTTACCCATACTCCTTATAAATTCTACTCATATTTCTAATATTTCATGATCCTTGATGATGTTAGAATAATCTATTCAAGTCATTAGTGATTTAATAATATCTTCTAATTCACCATGTAATTCACTCATATTTTTCTTCTTTATAGTGATTCAATTACATTTGTAATTGATTCCACTTAAGTTTCTATTTAAATCTCATAACTAATGAACGGATCTTTGTCTTTTCGGTTTAAACATGTTGGATTCACATCATGTTATCATATTAAAATTATATTTCAACAATTCTTGAATTTACTCTACTTATAATACTTGATCCAAATTCTTGAACCTCTATATCGTAGGATCAATTTATATACCCATTGACCACATGAAGAATTATCATATCATTACTTCAAACCAAAGCAATGTAAATACAACATTCAATAGCAATGTTTGCAGGGAAACCAAAGCATAAACACTAGTCCCATCCATCCCATACTATTTATGAAAGAACCTTAATTCTTTCTATAGAAGCAATCATAAGCTTACTCTTCAATTATGCAACTTAATAATAAATTTACATATAGCCCTTAGCAATTTATTAAATTCTCATTTCTTTTTCATTCTCAAGTTCTACCTAAACAAAATATACTATCATTTTTTATTTATTTTCAATAATATGGATCTATTCTTACTAGATCTACTATATTGCCCTTGCCATTCGAATGTTCTAGTTGTATCAGACAAATCTATATCACTTTTCATAAAATCACAATTATTACTTTATGTTATTGCCTCAGATCTCTATAAGCTCTGTCCACCTCTTTTGATACCATTACTTTATTTATCCTCGACTATTTTAATATGTAACTCATAATGGGTTGTAATCCATGAAATATTTCAAGCAGTTCAATTTATTAATAACCAGTACTAATTCATTCAATATCATTGTATGCTACAATGTTATCATTTCATATTATACAATCTACATCAATCAAGAAGTTCTAGGATACTTCCTCACCTCAATCATTGATATATTTAAAGAATAAAACAAACTCCATTTTCAACAAAATCCATATGTGTAACATCATGGCCTTATTTAAGATAATGGAATCCATCCTTATTACAACTGCAACAGTTCAAAAGTATATTATTGAATCAATCAATCCAGAACAATATACAATTCACTAATAAAAGTTCTAAGGTAATCACACTTTGTTCTATATAAAGAAAGGGATATCATTTATCTCCACTCAATTACATATATAAAAGATAGAATAAATATTTTTCTAAGTAACATTGGGATGTCTTTTATCCCTAATAATCCATACCTACATAGTGATGATGAATAAATCACAATAATTTTTTAATACTCATTTACCTTATACAATAAAATTCTTCCCTACAATATTATAGGTTATAAACTATCCTCTAACATACCTGCATTCATACATTTATAAAAAAAATTAAAAATCCATGAAAATGCAGTACCTAAAATCTTGGGATGCTCATGCTCCCATCAATCCATATATTTAAGATAACCAAGCAAGGTGGGCCTACTTACTTTGCTGACAATATCACTCCACTTCTTGAGCTTTCATTTCACAAGCTTCTCAACTATCATCCATTCTCAAATAATTAAACTCAAACTCAAATGCGAACTAACTCAACTTTTATGTATACCAATTCTCAACAATTAGCATACATCAACTCTAAAGAGCTTAGGTTCACAAGACAATTCAATATTGGTAATATAGGTGAATATTCAATTTATTAATCAATGGTTCAAGTGAACCATAATAAAAGTCCATAATGTAAGTCAAGTAACACTCACGAGTACAGTAGTGTCAATATTTGATGCAATTGAAGCACTAACCTCCTACCATCTTATCTTACAATACTTGTCATAACATACATATTCAACAAATCTCAATTGAATTCATATTAAATGTAAAAGAAAAACATATGTAATTGGAATATCCTTACTTATTCCATATCATTATTTATGATAATTAATCACATTATTAATAATTATAGTCCAAAGTGAAACCCAAGTCAATCAACACAATTATGTCATATTTGCCAAGTCATTCAATTCACATGCTTACAAGCCAAGTAGAGTACACATACCATCTTGCATAAAAATTGTTCAAATAAAAACTTCATCAAGGAACCTTCAAAATTCCTATGAATATGGTCATTAATCCAACAAAACATCAAAATAGGATCATTTCCTCAAATAAATATCTAAAGGTCATATCATATAATGTCATATCAAATCAAATCAGTATAAAACTCATAAAGATTCATATACTCATAATGACATAATCAATATAATTCACAAACTCTTTTAAAACAATAACATTTAACATTCAAATAAAATGCATATAAGCACTACCACCCTTCCACTGTGCTACTCTATTCCCAAGAATCATGTATCACTTCTAAATTATCATCATACTATCACAACATTATTACCTTCCTTTCATATCAACATCATCTATATCATATCATAACCATTCATATAAACAACATTTATATAACATAAAATTTATACTAAATTCTAAATACCTCTATTCCCTAACTCATGCCTTCAACGTATGATTGACATTTTTCTTACAGTCTAATGTTCTTCCATTATTCTTATAAGATCATAAACTTATATTGGAATATCATTTCCTATTGCTTCCAACAATCATTGTCATCATTGTTCTAGGCTCATCTCTTAATTTGAACTTATCACACAGAGAAGTTATAGGGCTCTGATACCATCTGTAACACCCTGCACCTCTAACCTATACGTTTGGGCATCCTATAGATTATTCACTATTGGGGCCTTATGCGTGATGCTACCATTCTTATTCTTCTCAAAGGAAGTCTTGCCATAACCCACAAATTCCTTAATTTTATGGGAATATTCTGCTAAAATTTTGGCAGAGTTTACCCTAAAATATGAGGAATTTCACTGGATATACATTATACAAATGAATTCCTAATATCAATATTCATAATTTTCATATAGAACATAATCATTAACAATAACATAAACCATAAAATCATTAACAATAACATAAACCATAAAATCATTAAACACTTCCAACTTACCCACAGCTCAGAGTCAGCATCGCCTCATGATGGCAATTGGTAGACTAGACATATACATCCATTCATAGTCTACTTACATTTTAATACAATGATATGCCAATATATTTACATCATTATACTTAGAAGGCATTAATAATTCATTTATTACAACCTTGAATGAATATACATACAATATGGATAATTTCTGACATAATGAAAATCACCATCTTTAGGCTCTAATGCTTGACCTGTCCACTAAAATTTCAAATAAGAAGGCATGAGTCCACATGAACTCAGTAAGTAAGTATGATTTGAAAGTAATAACTGATCAAAATAGCATGGTTAAGACCAACACACAAAATTTCCTTGCAATGCAATCATAAATAAGACTCATAAGATTCCTATTCACATTATCAATTCAATCTTAGTCATTTGTATTCATTTATACCAATATAACTTTCATTCATGCATATTCAATGTTATTTTTTCTAAAATCATAATATCATTTTTACAATCTTTGTTTCAATTGCTAACACAATTAATTGATGTCCAACTATTTATGGGATACTCATTATTCCCATAAATAATATATGCATGTATAACAATATCAGAGAAAACCAGGGAATACTTATTATTCCTCAACAAATCATACATTCACAAATCCAAGTAGTTATCAACTTTTATGATAATGGACTACCAATAATCCATAACTAACATACATTATATGATCCAATCATTCATATATATAACTTACATATAGAAAGAATTCATTTTATAATCAACCACATCATATAAAAACATACCAACAAATGGGATATTCATAATCCCACCCATGCATTAAGAAAAAATAAGGGCCTACTTACCTTCATGGAGACTTGTTCCCATAATATCTCAACTCAACCTTTTATTTGACTCCTTTGGTTCTTAGGAAATTGTTCCATGAATCCTACATACATAATATAGAATTACAACATTCAATAATGCTTCCATATCATTTTATTGTAAATTCTACTGATGTAATTATCACCTTTCTTAGAATAATTTTATCATACATTTACCAGGCATAGCTTAACTATAAGTATAATAGGCAACATGCTGTTAACTTGATCCAAGTCATATTCAGACACATTTTAACAATAAACTACTTCTTTAACAATTAATGGAGTCTCTATAAAAGATTCTTAAGAGAAATACTTTTCTAATAATGTATATCCAACATATAGTTCAATTATCACATAATTAACTATAGATGACACTAGTTAAACCATGCACTCATTTAATTAATAGTTTAAACATGTTATACATAAGAGCCCTTTTTCAACTATATTTAGGGTATGGCTTAAAACATGTTTTACACATCCAATCATTCCAAAATAAATTTTAAAACATCATAATTATTGCTTTAAACAATTTTCCTATTATAATTTCATATAATTATGAAATTCCTCAAATTCCACCATTCCCCAAAACCTTAGCTTAGCATAAATCAAGATTTTTCATGGCCAAATCATCATAACTAATTCATGAAGTCATTGTCTTCATGATTCTCATATCAATTTCATATCAAAAATCCCAAATTTAGTGTTTACTAAAACCCTAACAAGCATAAAACCCAAATTCGGTTGGGGAAAGATAATTAAACAAATCCAAAATTCTCTAATGAAGGGGTTAATCACTTTCCCCCATGATTTCCATGTCAAATTCATCATTTTTCCTCAAAAGTTACTATACATAAAACCCTAGCAAGCCAAAAACCATAAAATTGGTCGGGGAAAAGGGTGTTACCTTCATTCTCATGTATGGTTTTCTCCTTAGGACACGAATTCGACTTCAAATCCTAAAAGGTCTCCTCATAAGTTCAAGAAAACTCAAGAACCCATCTTCTTCCATTGCCCAAATGACTAAAACTCATCTCCACAAATGTATTTGGATGCTTGGCTATCTAAATCCTCTTTTATTCTTGCAAAATGGCAAGGATTTAAACCTAAATGGATTTATGGTAAGGGTTTGGGGAAAATGAAATAGCTAGGGAAGAATGGGACAGAGAAAAATGGGGTAAAAGGTCGATCGTCAGACTTAAAATGCCAATTGGCGTCACGGCGATGGCCCCACTACCACTCTACCATGCCCTCATCTTGATTTGGCACCATGGCACCCATTTTGGCATCGCTGGCACCAATTTTGTTGGCCGCCTTCTATTCGTCTATTTTGTGCATTTTCTCCACTTTATCTTAATCCATTTTTATATACTTTTAATCCTAACATTCCCCACATAATATTTACATCAAATGCATAAAATTTTGCCCCAATTAGCTAACATCAAATAACTTACATAGTTTTATTCCAAAATAATTTTTTTCCACCTCAATCCTTTACTGAAATCATAATTCTAAAAAATTTCCTCCCCTTAATTCTTATCCTTTTGTCAATTACATTAAAAAAACTCTCATTTATCAAATAGTTAAGTACCAATTTATAAAATTAACACCCTAAGCGTTATAGGCGAGTTCGGGTTAATCCAACCCAAGTTTCACCCATAAATAATTTTGATAAATTTTTGCTAAAATATTTAAAAAATTTAAAAATTAAGAAAATTTTCATATAATTCCATAATAAATATAAATCCATATTTAAAATAAAAAATTATTTTAAATGTCAATATATACGACATAAATGAAACATACCAATGACGTAAAAGTAGATAAAGTAGATATCTACTATTAAATACTACTAAATGGGAGATTTAGGTCACACAAAGTTGTTAAATATATGCATATAATATGAAATCATGTTATCACCATACCTCACCATCAAAAAGAAACTTATGCAAGCTCCTTCGTGTCATCATCAACGTGGACTTACTCTTATAGTTCCTCCCAATAGCCATAGAAATCACTTGGATACATGTTATGTGACTCAAAGATAGAAGATGAAGATGCTTTGGTTCCCTTATATGGATGATATGGTATCTCACCATAAGATTGTTGAGAGTAATCCTCAGAATCTCCAACATAAAATTATTGAGATTCTTAAGAATAATCTCTGACATGATAACCATATGGTATATACCCATAACTAGACCCCTACTCACCACTATGCATACAAATAGATGTTGCAAACATACTATCTACCAAGTTATCTTCTTCTGTAAAGGCCACTTTTTTTTAGTTCCATAGATTCTCACATAGGATCTCACAGGTGATCGAGCATCATAAACATCATCTTGCGTAGTATGTTGGAAATTTGCTTTTCCTGTGAATGGACTAAGAAGCCTTTGGCTACTTGAATTGTCATTCATACTATTGCTCCATGGCCACCACCATCACCACTATCATTGCCACCACCACCACCATCACCATCATCATCATTACTATCATCACTTTTTATCCTTGAAGATGACTTCGTGCTTGATAATAATTTTAATTGAGATCGGTTAGAAGGATCTTGTAATTAAGAACTGCTTTAGCATTGGTTCCCGAAGTATGGCTTAACGCAAGAGGGGAGAGGTGAATTAGGTATGTAGAAATTCTTTACTTAACCCCTATTAGAGCATCTTCCATTTTTCATGATTATGTGTGGTGCATTGTAAGATAAATAACAAAAATAGTAAAACGCATGTAAGATAAAATAAGCAAGCAAACACACACACAGACAATATGATTTTTATAGTGGTTTGGAAACCCTGTCCTTACATCCACTCTTTCAAGAGCACACACTCATTGTGCCTTAGGTTCCACTATATCCTATATAATGGAAATATAAAGTACTCCCAGTACTCTTCTAGATTCCAGCTCTAGGGTTGTAAATAAGTATTCCTAACACTCTTTTGGTTTCACGAGCTCACTAGGAAACTCATTGGTTTCTAAGATCACTAGCAAACTTGATGGTTTTCTAGAGATCACCAACAACTCTCTGGTTTTTAGATTAACCAGAAAACTTATATACTTTTACAAAGTGTTACAATGAAGCACAGGGGAAGATCTGATCTTTTACAACTCCAACAATATAGAAAGATCTTCCCAAAATGTAAACTCAATGGCCATAAGGATATGAAGGTTTAAGCTCAAGGATAGATAACTAAAGGTTTAAGCTCTTAGCCATGAGTGAAAGGATTTGCACAAGGTTAACTGTATCTAAAAAGTATTCCTTCACCACTTTTGAATCGTCTCATCTCTTCTCCTTAAATAGCTCTCTTGAAAAGTTGACTGTTGGAGGAGGATGATCTTCATTGAATATAGAGATGAAAGTAGATGACCAGGAAATAAATGTAGAAGACTATTCTGATAATCTCCCATTTGAAAATGTTGTCTTCTAATTAATTCTCATATGCTTAGAACTATTCTGTAGTATTGACCTTATCATAGATGAAGGTGAATAGCTGGTTCAGGCAACTGACGAATGAGGAGATGCTGTAGCTCTAACTTGATTCATTATTTTGAAAAGAAGACAATAGATTTTAACAGATTTAACTCCTCCACTTTGACTAGGGCTTTATTGCATTTATCTAAAGTAAGTATTAGACAAGTCTCTTTCTAGTTAGACAGACTCTCTTTATCTTCTACTTTATCCATAGTTGATTCTAGACAAAGTTAGACTTCTTCATTTTTAGACAGATGTGTTTTCCTTTTTGTACTTCTTCTTCCACCCGCTACCTTTTCATTATTTCTTTAGATTTTGAATAGAGTATTCAGATTGACATCTTTGAGCATATATCAAAATATCTATAACTTAAACTTTCTGAAATATGGTAGATGGTTAGAACAAATATTTGCAGTCTTGTACTTAGAGAATTGAATGAGTTCTTGATGTTTGATTCTTGTTTAGCACGTAGAACCTTCAAGTATTTTGTTCTCCTTCAATGGATTGTCTATTTTTACCATCTAAAAAGGTTATGGACTGCTTAGAAGAATATTATTACAAAATCTAGTTATTATAGAGTGTTGAATTTTTGATATTTGAAAATAGCGAAGTTTTACTATAGCAAGTTACTATAACAACATTATTATAGTAGGCCACTATAGCACCACTTCATCTGAAGTAAGTAGCAGATGAATTAGCTAGCATTGTCCTATAGCAAGTTACTGTAGCGAATCACTGTAGCAGATTACTGGAGCAACATTTCGTCTATTATTTGTCTAAAGCATTAGACAAATATTTGTTTGTTGGTACTATAGTAGCAGTACTATAGCAATGTTACTATAGCAGACTACTGTAGCACCACATCACTTGTCTATTACTTCATCTGCTGATTGCCTGAAGCTTTGTCTATTGTATTATAATAGAGTTACTGTTGTGTCATTACTATAGTAATTTACTGCAGCATATTACTATAGCAATCATCTATTATAATTCATCTATTGACTTTGCTTACTAATTCGAACTTCATCTATTAATTTATCTACTAATTTGTCTGGAGCTTTACTTCATCTTTCACTTTAGAGAATCCACTTTGTCTTCCACTTCCACCTTGTCTGATATTGTAACAGCATTGTAGCATTTTGGCAAAAGTTCCTATAGCAAAATTACTATAGCAAAGCACCTACACTTGGAAATTTCTATACTTTTGTCACATTGTTAACTTGACATTTTCCATTATACATCTATCCACATATAATATACATAAGTTAGAGTATGGATAAATCATTTAAGCATAATTTCTTTCTCATTTAAATAATATATTTTACAAAGCACACTTATCAAAATATGTTTATTCCCACATGATTTTAATAAGTTGTAAAACACGAATAAATCACATATTGTATTATATTTTCCATTGTAAATCACAATATAATTGTCCATATGAAATTTGCATAAGTTGTAAGGCATGGATATATACTTTAAATCATAATTTTATATCTATATGCTCATTTAAGCACTCATTCTTTTTCATTTAAGAAGATATCTCTTTAAGGCACTTTTAACATATGATCCAAGGTATCATAAACAAGGTTGAAAACAATATGGATCAATGTAATTTTCCTTCTAGACTTAAATTAAGATGTATATGCTTTTATATATGATATTTCAACAGAGCACACATATTTCAAGCATATGTTTCTAGATTTCAAGCTTTCTATACTAGAAGCACCATTAGCATAAATCAAGTCTTAAGATAAGTTTTGTTATTATCAAAAGCATACAATAATCCCAACATCTAGATGTTGCCAATGCATCAAAGTCATCTATTGGGGTTCTCCCTTGTCAATATTCTTTGTACATTAAATCCTTCTTCAAGAGCTAGATTAGCAATAGCAGATTTTGGCTCTCCATCTATAGTATCTAAATCATGGGACCATAGATACTCATTTAAAGGTTCATCTTTTTTTTTTATCATTATCCAAGTGAGTCTAATACACTATCATCATTAAATCCAATGGGTCTTTTGGAGCATTTTCTTTATATCGAAGTTATCTTTCTCAAAGCCATATATTGTAAAGATAGAACACCAAATCTTATAGCTTATGGTATACCAATTTATTTCTTTTGCATGTATGGATTAATGATAATGTGCTCTAATTATACTCACATGGGGTTGAAGATACTATTTGGCTTAATATTCTACATGCCAATAGCCTCAAATTTGGGGTCTTCATCTCATAGCAGTTCCACCATTCACCTATGAAAGGAAATTTAGATTTAATAATATTTTAAAATAAAAAAGTAAACATAACAATATCCTTTACTTATATGGCATTGCTTTACTTCTTAATTGGATTGCAACATTCATCCCAAATAACCCCTTGGCATTTTGAAAATATATCAACAATATCATTGAAGAAAATAAGTATCATTCATATGCAATTCTTAATAAATAAACTACTTTGAAAATAATATAAGTGTATTAAGTTGTATACAATTATCTTGCTTACCAGATCCCCAACATTGGGATTGTTAGAAAATAACTTTTCAAACACCTTAAAAACTGAGGTGCTAAGCTAAGCATCTTGAGCTAAATATCGCTCATAATGATACTTGGGATTTAAGTAATACGCTACAAAAATTCAAAATTAAATTAAATAATACAAACAAAAAAATCTACACATTTGCCATGAAATTAAAACTCTTATTGAATTACATACTCATAAGCATCATGTAGAAGATGACTTCGTATGCTCTCCCAATGAGTCTCTATAATTTGTAAAAACCAATCTACACCCCTGGGATTGTTCTCTTTGATCGCTTGCATTGTTAAATGAATGAACTCATACATAGAACCCATGGATTGATATGTTTCATTATCTATTATCCTTAAAACTTAGCAAATAGGTTCTAGTATGCCTAATATTCATCTCATATGATTCCAAAATATGGTTGTTATAATAATATCATGTGTTTTCTTCTCCTCTATTATCTTTTCATTCTTTGAGACACACCACTCGTCGGAGTTGAAGATTGTAGTGAGGGCTTGATGAGCCTTGTGCAAGCTATTAATGCAGCGTAATTTATAGCAAATCATGTCTTACCAAGACGAACAATCTCTTTATCATATCTAGATGTTATAGTGAAACATAGAAAGAACCCAACTATAGTTGTATAAAAACTTGGTCATTATATTTGTATTTAGAAGTATTTTTTGTACAACTAGACGATAACTAATATCATCTAACATCATATTAATCCAATAATCAGCACAAAGGGTCCAATATAAAGAATATATCTCTTCTAGTGATTGACTAGCCATTTTATAAGTACTCCTACAATTAGTAACAATTAGTACCAAATGATCTGCACCAACCCCTTCAATTATTTTCTCTAATTTCTTCTTGATATAGTGGACATCTTTTATTGAGATTATTCTATGATTTTGATGAACACAAAACTTGTCATAAGACTTGATTTATATTAATAATGCTTCTAGTATAAAAAGCTTGAAATCAGAAAGATATGCTTAAAATATGCGTACTTAATTGGATATCATTTACCTAAGCATATACATCTTGATATAAGTCTAGATATAGTTTTGAATGAAAAAGAATGAGTGCTTAGATGAGTTTATAAAAGTAAATCATGATTCAAATTGTATATCCATGCTTTATAACTTATTCAAATTTTATATGGATAATTATATTATGATTTATAATGAAAAATATCATGAAAAATGTCAAGCTAACAATGTAGCAAAAGTGTAAAAACTTCTTAGTGTAGGTGCATTGCTACGGTAATTATGCTATAGTAATTTTGCTATAGTACTACTACAGTGTCAGTTGACGTGGAACAAAGCTAAAGATGATGTCTAAGACAAAATAGCTACTACAGTACTATAGACGAATCTGCTATAGTAAACCGCTACAGTAACCCTTAGACGAACTTGCTATAGTACCATGGACAAATTGCTAAGATGAATTGCTCAGATGAATTAATAGATGAATTGCTACATTGATTTGCTACAATAATGACTACAGACAAATAGGCAGATAATTAATTTATCTGTTATTAACTACAGATAAAGCAGTGCTACAGTGATCTGCTACAATAGTGTGCTACAGTGAAAAATCATTGTTTCCAAATATAAAAAATTTAATACTCTATAGTAGCTATATCTTGCAATAATATTCTTCTAAGTGGTCCACTACCTATCTAGATTATAAAAATAGACAATCCATTAAAAGAGAACAAAATGCTTAAAGGTTCTAAGTGCTAAATAAGAATCAAACATTAAAAACTCATTCAAATTTCAAATGCAAGACTACAGATATTTGCTCTAACCATTTGCCACATTTCAGAAAACTTGAATTATAGAGATTTTGAAATATGCTCAAAGATGTCAATCTAAATACTTTATTCAAAATCTCATATTATCCAAAGAAAAAGCAGAAAGGAAGCAACCAAGTTATGATCGTCTGTTAAACTAAAGTTTGCCGCAGACAAATATAAAGCAATGAGAATATAAAAGACTTCATCTATTATAAGCAAGCTATAAACAAATAGCTTACTCTTCATCTATGCCTCTACAATTCATTCATAACTAACCATAGACAAACCAAAAAATGAAGCGACTTTGTCTGATGGATAGCTGGACAAATACTTTATAAGTAAAGAAAAGCACTAGACAAAGTGGAGTGACTGAGTTTGTCAAAATTCATTCTAGAATCGTGAAACAATCAAAGTTGTAGCATCTCCCCATCTATCAATTACCTAAACTAACTATTCACCTTCTTCTATATCAAGGTTGGCACTGTAAAACGGCTCTAAGTAGACAAAAATTAATTAGAAGATAACATTTTCAAATGGGAGATTATTAGAATGATCTTCTACATTTATTCCTGCTCATCTACCCTCATCTTTGCATTCAATGAAGATTATCTTCCTCCAATGGTCAAGTTTTCAAAAGAGCTTAAATCTTCTGCAAAACCTTCTACCCAAGGCCAAGAGCTTCAACTTCTAAATATCCATTTAAGAGCTTCAATCTTCTAAATCTTCAAGTCCTTCTTATTCATATATTAAGGGAAGAGCTTTTGCAACACAAAGAGCCACAAAAATCCTTAAGCCTTCCCCTGTACTTTCATTGAGATATTTGTAAAAGTGTGCTTAAATTGCTTTATCCATTTTTTTATAAATGCCTTGAGCTAATAGTGTTGATTAGACTCAAGAAGAGCTATGACTGTCTATTGAGACAAGAGCATTAGTTTACGCCCCCTGGAGCTGGAATCCAAAAGGTTGTTGGGAACACTAGTTTATACCTCTTAGAGATGGAATTCAGAAGAGTTTAGGTAACACTTGTTTATGCCCCCTAGAACTAGAATCTGGAAAAGTGCTAGGAGCACTATTGTATTTCCATTATATGAGATATAGTGCAACCTAAGGCATAAGGAGAGGTTACTCTTGGAAGGTGGATGTAGGGACAGGGTTTCAAAATCACTATAAAACTTGTGTTATTTGTGTATTGCTTATTTACTTTGTCTATCACTTTAATGCTTTACCAGTTAGCTTACATTACATGGCCCACAAGCATGAAAATAGGCTGAGTAATCTTATAGGGGTCAGACGATTAATTTTTATAAACTTAATTTACCTCTCCCCTCTTGGGTTAAGTCACCCTATAGGACCCAACATCTTTTATATGTGATGATGTATCTACTAATTTTATAAATACTGATATTCCTATGTAATATGCCTTAAAATCAATTATGGACATTTTTGTTGGGCTCATCCATTCATCATACATGATGGTTACCCCATAAGTATCTTAATGATGTTTCTGACTATTTATCTAACATTTATCTATATTATCTCTTCCTTCAAATACTTTCCATAAATATCCATTTTTGTGGAGGTTTTTACGTTCTCTCCCTCTCTCTTTAGGCAATAGGCAAAAAGTTCTTAAATGCAATTGTATTCGCAATATGTGCTCAAATTGCATTATAAAAAAACTTGGACCAAAATTTTCCAAGTTGGGAAACACTATCATTTCCCTTATTAAATATTTGCTTTATTTTCTTTTGTACTCCCTACACTTACCCATATAATTTAGGTTAAGCCACTTTCAAACTCTTGCTATGTCTAAACTATCCCATAATTCCACTCTTTACACCACCCTCACTCCTACCACTAGCCTCCCTAACAGACCCATGAAATATCGACTTATTTCCCTTTGGCTACATCATTTGCTCCCTCTCCCATTGCTCCACTTTAGAGGCATGCATAGCTTTTCTCATATCACCATTATTCTTCTCTTCATCCTCTTTACTATCAACATCCATGGTATTTGAAAATTCATATAATTTCTCAGAATATTTCTCTCGTATTACTTTCTTGACTCCTAAAAGCTTACTCCTCATAATAAAACTCTCTTCATTAACTTTCTGACTTTCGAGGGCACCTTAAGATAGTTTTTGACATTTTTGTAACCTTTAGCTAAATACTTCTTCAATCTTATAACACCCTAACTTCATTTTTTGATCACAATAATTATACTCTGCTCTATTTGAATACCCATCTAAAGACTTCCCATGTTCCTAAGCAATATCCTATGGCTTAGTTTTACTACTTTGTCTGGTGCTTGAGCTAGACATATTAAACGTGTTAATAGGAATAATAATATTGTAGAATAAATAAAACTAGTACATAAAATAATTTCAACAAGAAAGACACCATACTTTTTTATACCACAAAAATTATGCCTGTATACTTAAAATTTTTTAAAAAATTATAATATAGACTATTTTTTCATAACTTATAAAAATATAAATGCATATGTTAAAAACTAACTGATTAGGCACATGATGCTCGAAAGTTTTCAAGTTTAATTTTAGAAGTTCTGAAGAATGAAGAAGGTGCTGCATTGAAAGATACATGACGTTTAGATGTTCTGAAGTTTCATTTTAGAAGATTTGAAACACAACCTGCCTATTATGAACACTATAGTGTCATTTGAAGTGCTAATTGCAAACATTTAAAGCCATGGTGTTTCAAAAATGGTAAAAAATTTGAACATTTTTATCATACTAAATGAGCTCCACCTACCCCAATGGCTAGAATGTAAATTCTACTATAAAGGGATTAAATTTGGGACGTTCAACAAGTTGTTGAAATGATTATTGAAGATTTTATTGAGCTTTAAATTTCATACTCTAACTTTCATATTGTTAAGCCAAGGCACTCAACCTTCTTTTATAAGTTTTCAAGGCTTTTATGTACAATACAACGGGTACTCTACAAGTAAAGTGAGCTTATAAGGATCAAAATACTTCCCCTATGCTTACAAAGAAGCACTAAAAAAGTGTAGTATTTTCTTTCTTCTTCTTATTTTTGTATGATGAGTCCGTAATGTACCATGTTTTAATACCCAAATTTATATGTTTTGAAACCTCATTTGGTATGTGTTATTGATTTGTGACTAGATTTGTTGAAACATTACATTTAATAAGTTATTTGGTTTTTCAGCCAACATACCAGGTCAAAGAAAGGCTGAATGTGAATAAGCAATACTTTGATGCTATTTCTGCCATTGACTGAGATGGATTCAGTAAGAGTAGTTAACATAAGAGTTGAATATCTTCAAGTCATCTATCCAACACAATAAGAATCATCTAATTCTGTTGACAAATGAAGAAGATATGATCAAAACAGTGAAGATATCTTAAGTGGACAACATTCTAAAGCCACCAACGCCCATTCATCTCACTTACCAATTCATGTACAACAAGGCAGCACTGCTGGCACCCATTCTGGTGCCATCGGCATTAGAGACATCCAAGTTACGGAAATATTACATAACGTATTATTTTGACTAGTTTTTAACTAGAAGTTAAAGAGTTTTTGGGTAGTTTTTGTTAGAGCATTTGGGCAGTTTTTGTTAGGGTTTTTGGAGAGAACTTCGGGACTAAGGTCCTTTGGAGTTTTAGAAAGTTTTTGAAGAAGCTTTAAAGGAGAGAAGATCAACTTGGAGATCAAGAGGTCCGAGATCATTACCAAGGAGTGAAGAATAAGCTGAAAAAGGGGGAAGACAGAGATTTATTTTGGTTTTAATTATTTTCCTTCCTTGTATTTGTAGTTTATCTTGGAATTGGAAGTATGATGATGTTTGAATCTTATTTGCTTAATTTATTTTATATCATGAGTGGCTAATCTCTCTTTTTTGTGAAGGAGAGAGGGATTTTATGTTGAGTTCATGGTGTAATCAATGACTTTCTTGTTTGACAATGCAATTAGGTTTATTTGTGATGTTTGGTGTGTAAGGCTTCTAATTGATTTGCTACCTATTGAATGATTGTATAATTAGGGTTTGGCACTCGAAAGAGGTAACCCTAATGATGAGAATGCAAAATGTGATATTTTATTCTCCTAATACTTCATCTTTTGCACCTATTTGATTCCTAAATATACTCATTATTCTCATATTTTGATT
>JAYJMB010047329.1:0-12973 GCA_036873735.1 Pouteria campechiana
AATGGGGGGGGGGATAACATTATAAAAAAAGGAATGTGATAGTAACAAAGCCCACAAAAAAGAAAAAACATCAAATACTCATCTAAATTAGTCTCTTTGGTTTAATTTGTGAATTCTCAGGGTTACATTGAATATGTATTACTCAGTTGCTTGAATGAATTTAAATGCAAAAAGATGTAGATTGAAATGGCCATAATTCTTGCACAAGCACATGGAATCTTAGGTGGAAAGGAAAAGGCTTAAGTTAAAAATTAAAAGAAATATGTGATATCTTGATAGTTTCCTCTTAACTATGCATATTTTATTGAGGTTTTTTTATTAATGACCTAAATCGATGTTCATTGTATCCTTTGTATGTTTTTATATCTCTATTTTACTTGAGGATGAGCAAATAAGTAAGTTTAGGGGTATTTGATGAGTTAATTTCATTCACTTACACTATATATGTTCAAGCTTAATTATTTGTAAATCTTTATTTCTTTTAGATGAATTTCAAATTTATTTATTGAATTTTCTAGGTGTTTGGAAGATGAAAAAGAAAAGGAAATGGAAGAAAAAGATAAAGCTCAAAGAGTAGAAAAGAAGAAAACTACAAAGGAGCTAAAAAAATCAAGTTTACAAGTGAACTTGCACCTAGCACCGCCGACGCTAGGATTCATTATAACTACTAGCTGGACAATAAGGTGGCACTGCCAGTGCCCACCAGGGGCCACCGACACTGGCACCACTCCTTAATTTTTGCGGATTTTCTACATAGTTGAGGGGTTTTTAAGGCCAGAAGTTAGGGTTTTTGGAGGATCTTTTACACTTCCATTTTGAGGATTTTTTCTGAGGGTTCTAAGGGGTGAATCGTTGAAGTTTCTTGGTAAGAAGAAGGAAGATTGCAAGTAAGCAAGAGGAAGAAAAGAGGATATTCTTCATTATGATGATCTTGTCTAAGAGAGTTGTTTTAATTTTTATTATGAACTAAATCTCTTTTTTCTAGGGTGAAGATGTAACCCTTTTTGATACTCTTTGTTATGTGGATTATTGGTTATAAATGGCTATATGACCTTGTTTCATTCATGATGTTATTTGTAATGATTTAATTTATTTTATTACTTGATCACTAATGTTATGAGTTAGATTAATTATCTAAGAATGGTTAAGGTAGACACAATATGCTAAACCATGAGCTCCCTTGAATGAAAAGGATAGATGGTTAAGGTAGATATCATGTGCTAAATGATCTTATTTTGGTTCATTATGTTCTTAAGTTTAATGGGTTTTCAACTCAATTATGCTATACACAATAGGTAATTGGAACGAGTGAAAACACTTGATTTGAACCCGCATACCCAATGATAATGATCATGTATTGGAAAGAACAAACCTAAGTGAAGCATTGAATCCAGCATTCCACTAGTAAAGGGGTATCATTTAGTTGTAAAATCGGATCCCTAGACCTTTGCATCTTGTTAATCTCCCTACATTATTATTAGTCATTGATTTACTTGCATTCCATTAAGTTTCTGAAATTCTATCAATCATTACTCCATATTCATATAGTTATAAATACATTCTTTTTAAAGCTAGGATAGTTAACTAAAATTAATCAAGTTAGTTTGGTCATTCTCTGTGGGATCGACCCTTGCATTGCACACTAAACTGCTATACGTCCATAGAGTTGCGAGAAATTATAATTTGAACCATCATGCACCTAATAATTTAGCATATTAATCATTAAAATAATCTTATTAACATGCTAATTATCTCCCAAAACTAATTAGACCTCTATCCAACATCATGATTCATAAAACACCTAACTCCTCATGCAAAAACATGACCGCCCAATTTGTGGGCAACTATATATACTAAGTTTACATACTTAAACCACCTCAAAACACTATAATCAACCCATTAGTCATTTTCCTCATGATTCCATACATAGTTCATACCATTTTTCCCCAAATTTTACCATTCATGATTTGCAATAAACCCTAACAAAACAGAATTTGTAAATTTAATGGGGAAATAACAACTTACCATCATTTTCATACGTTGTTTTCACCTTAGAATGTGATTTCAGCATCCAATCTCCAAAACCCCATCTTGGATCACAAACATCATAGTTAACTTACCTCTTTCATCTTCTAAACAAAATAGATTTTGAATTGGGGGCATGAAGGACGAATTATCATGTCAGAATAAGAAGTTTCTAATAAAAATTCATGAATATAAGGCATTGAAACAAGGGGTTTGGATGTGGGAGAAAGGAGAAACATATGAAATGAAAATGGGAATAAAACATCCCTTAAAAAATCATTTTTTTGGATCATCGACATGCCGACACTGTGGCTTAGGATTGGAAGCCGAGACCTCAAATTTTTTGCTCCAAACCGTGCCATTTTGCTATCTCTAGTGGAGAAATTTTGGTAAATCTAGTATAACTTCCTCATAGAATTCTAAATTAAGTGATTTTTGTTTCATTAGATAGATAATTTTAAGAGATATAACTTTCATGTTAATAATTATTTCTAGATCAGTCTATATTTGGATTTGTGGAGCATCAAAGTGATGCCTTTTAAATTTGAGATAGTTATAATGTTTCAGCTATAACTTCCTTAAATAAAATTGGAATTGAGTAATTATTGATTAATTAGAAAGATAATTTTAATATCTACAATGTTTATGTTGAATACATTTTCTAAATCATCCAAATTCTATTTCAAAATTTGGATACAAGTGGCACTAATTACATTTTCAGCTTCTTTAACATATATTCTTGTGCTTAATACACAAGTTCACCTCATGTACAACTCACATATTTAATACTTTCTTACGTATGATATATGCACATATTAAATATCAAAATCATATTAAAAATTCATAATATCCTCATTAAATAATTAAAGGTCATACCAATTCATCATCACCTTGATACACAATTAACTATCATTCACATCATATCTAGCTCTAGCTTATTAGAACACATATCATTGCTTCACTTTTGTAACACTTGTGGTATTTGAAATCTACTCATGTGAAAATGGGTAGAGTTTACTCTATGGATTTGATAAGTTTCACTGTTTTGGGCTATATAAAGTCAATGAGAAGACAAAGAACTGAAATGGTAAATTTGAAAAAACATATATTTATGGTCAATGTGAATGGCCTAAGATAATCATTATATGTATTGTAATGTACATAGAACACTAGTTTGATTTTTGGATGCATTTTGGAATGAAAATGGCATATGGAGTCACTTATAGTAGAAAATTTAGTTTAAAAGAACTGAATAAGTAATTTTTGGCAATTGACCTCCAACAAGGTGGAAAATAACATAAACATATTTTGTTTCATGTATGTGATGTGTGGGAAGTGATTGTTATGATGTTTGAATTATTTTATGTAAAATGGGATCATTGATGGTTATGTTTACAATAGAGTTCATCTATCATAAGCAAGCTGCAGTTTTTACCAATGGTCATTTGATTAAATCAGACAAAGGCAGAAGAAGTGAAGATCCTTTTAGTAAAATAAAAGACTTCATTTGCCATCAACAGATAAAGGCGGAAAAAGTGAAGATCTTTTCAACAAAATAAAAGACTTTGTCTATCATCGATAGATAAAGAGGAGAAGCAAGAATCATATGGCAAAATAGAAACTTCATTAATCACAAGTAAGTTGATGATCGTCTACTGTCGAAAAAGCAGAAGAAGTAAGGAGCGTCTGGCAGAACAAAGAATTTGTTAGTGATCATCTGATTGTCAACAGACAAAGCGACGAAATACTCTATCAGACGAATGTGTGAAGAAAACTTATCTACAATCCAATACTTCTTCTGTTACTTATAAACAAACAAAGCTTTGAAGCAACAAGATATTTATGCCTCTATGATGCAATAGATGAAGGAACTTTGTCTTATGGATAGCTAGACAGATAATTCATCTATCGTAAGTAAAAGACAAGCAACAGTCGGAATGAATCATTGGTCTTCTCCTAGCATTAATAACGATATTTTTATATTGATGAAAGCAGTAGACAATGTAGTAATACCTTGACCAGAGCTTATTGAGAAACTAAAATCATTTTCTCCTAGGTCGGCGCTGCAGGCATTACAACATACAAGGAATAAGCAGAAATCAAAAGATTCAAAATGCGCCAATCAAATTGTCTTTTGTTATTAATAGAGCTCAACTACCACCAATGACTAGAATTCAAAGCAACTATAAATGAAGCATCATTGGAGCAAGAAGGAAGCAATGAAGCAATTGAGAAAATCATTCAAACTTTCTTGAGAGCATTTACTGATCTGAGCTTAATTTTCTATAATCCTTCAAGAGTCAAGAGCCTTGCATTCAAACCTTCCTCAACTTTCCTTGAAGGCTCTCAACTACCATTAGGAAGATCATTTACTTATGCATTCAACTTTTAGAAAACTTTCCCTATGCTTACTAAGAAATTTCTATGCTTAAACTTTTGATATTCATTTCTTGTTCCTTGAGCTAGTATTTGTGACTAGACTCAAGAAGAGATGTGACTATCTAAGTATAGGCAAGAACTATTTGTTTACACCCCTTAAAGCTAAAATCCAGAAGAGTGTTGGGATTATTATGCGAGCTGGAATCCAAAAGAGTGTTGGGAACACTTGTTTATGCCCTATAGAGCTATAATCTAGAAGAGTGTTGGGGACACTATTATATTTCTGCTATTAGGAATAGTGGAACCCAAGACACTAAGAGAAAAGTGATTCTAGAAGAGTGGAGTAGAGTATTTACTTGAACCACTATAAAAATCATTGTATCTTATTTCTTTTGTGTTCAAGTGATTGATTGCTAGAGGAAAAAGTAATCCTAAAGGGGTTGAGAAATAATTTTTAACTACCCAATTCACCCCTCCCCTCTTAGGTTTTAGCCTAACCCACAGGACCAAAGTTTCTGCATTTTAGGATCTTGACAAACTTTCATTAGTACACAACTTAATCAAGCTTTGTTTATCATCAAAACTATGCACTTATACTAACAGAGGGTTCCATAAGTTCAATTAAACATGAATCAATCACAAGAAACTTATTCAAGTCTACAACTCATTCGTGCTCCAACTTCAAAGAGTTTAAAGTTGCATCATTCCCCTCTTAAGAGAGTTTGAAGCACTGTAATGTTTATTGTTTATCATTTACATTTGAACTTAACTATGTGTACACCTTAGCCTAGATAGAGGATTTTTTTTGTACTCTTTATGTTCATTAGTTTAAGTTCCTAGTAAGCTCTTGAGAAACCAAGTGGTGTAATAATTTGTTGGTAAGCTCGGAGAAACCAACATTATAGAGTTTTTAGTAAACTTAGAAAAACTAGGTTATTTATGTGTTACAGATTTCCTTAATGCAAGTGCATGTATGATTAATAAACAATAAAGTGAGAGTAAAGATTGTTCCCCTGAGGACTATAGTTACCAATTACCAAATTACTCTAACCCTGAATTTTGTTTTGACACTTGAATGAAGTAAATATGAAAGAAAATAAAATTTGAAATTAACTAAATTGACAAGAGAGTGGCTTTCAATTTAGGGTTATTTTCAATTCTCCTCAAAATCTCCTCTTTTTCAAAAGTCACATCTCTCGTTTGTTTTGCAGCAAAATTCCTTTTATATTAACCCCCATTTAGGGTTATTTTCCACCCCTTTATGGATTAGAATCATAGTTTTGAGTATAAGATACAAAAAATTCTAAAAATACCTCACTTCCGCACATCCGAGCACCTAAGTGCCCAACAATTTGTCCAAAATGTCCCTTTTCCATCTTGTTGTGAATAGTGTTTTAAGCATCCATCTTTCCAAACTTGTTTCCACTTCATAATCAGCTGCATAAATCCACTTTATCATCATGTTTAATGCTTGATTAGTGTCTAGGATTCATGATCCCACACTGGTATATGTTCTCATGAAGATAGGTTGTCCAAAAATATCAAATCTTGCATAAAAATCAACCTCACTTTCTCCAATCTCTCTCTTTTACTTCATGCTTGCATTCACCACTTTCCCAAGTATGTCCCATCTATTTTTGCATGATTTTATCACATGTAAACCATTCCTTGGATGTCCATGATGGGCCACTACTAATCTTGAGGCAATTCAAGTGATTAGAGTGTAATTCGACGCGCGAATGATAATTGGGAAGATCTTCACCATTGATTGCACTCTACTTGTTATCTTGACCAATTGACTTGAATTCTCCCCACTTGTGCATGTCCCACATGATTTATGGATGCTCCATCATGATAATATCATTATTCTTAAGATCTTAGACCCAATTAAGCTACCAAATAGGCTCTTTGTTCCAAATCAGCCTATTTTGGCTTATTAACCTAAATTCCACCAAATTGACCTGAAACACAAACTAACTCCATTAAGTGCAATATTTTATCAAATATGGATATAAATCAATGAGATCATGTTAATTAAGGACCAAAACATGAATTTATGTTTTTTAAATATGATCAACTATGAGCTTGTCAATATGAGTTCTTGGTGATCTCGAGGAACCAAGAGAGGTGTTATTCTAGACGTTGTTAGTGGAACCAAAGGTTGGAGATACCTTGAAGAGTAGAGTAGGTGTCAAGGGGGCTCGAACCACTATAATCCTTGTGTGCCTATTGTCTTGTGTGCTTAAGTGCTTCTACTATAATTTTTGTCTGCACTTGCACATTCCATTTGATTCCCATCTTGCTTGGTCTCTTGTTTTGCTATATACACTTTGGATTTGGTAACCAACAAGTAGTATTAGAGCAGGGCACTGAAACTAAAATTTAACTACCTTTTAATCACTACCTTGGTGTGACCTTGTATGGTAAATAGTTTTGGTGGAACCATGAAAGGTTAATCAATTATTAGAACTTTGTATTTTGGTAGGGAGCATTATAACTACTAGAAGATGAGAATGAAAAGCTATTTAATTGTCAATAGTTATAAGTTGTGGAAGATTATAGATGATTGATTAATGCTCTCCACTTTAGAGGAGATTCAGTAGACTAATAAGGATATTAGAGTAGTTAAATTGAATGATAAAGCTAAAAATGCTCTATATTATACTCTCTCCTTCTGAATTTGAAAAGATATCCCCATGTGAAATTGCTAAGGAAATCTTGAATCATTTGTAAGCAATTTATGAGAGGATAAGCCAAGTGAAGGAAACCAAAATTAATTTGCTTACCCGTGAATATAAAATGTTTTACATGTTTAGAGATTAGTTTATTTCTAAAATATTTTCTTGATTTTTAAGACTTACCAGCAAATTAAAAAGTTTAGGCTAAGAGATTTCTCATTCTTAGCAGATTAAAAAGATATTAAGATTTCTTTTTGAGGATTTGATTCCAAAAATCACAACAATTAAAGAGGCCAAAGACTTGAAAAAGATCTTTGTTGTAAAACTGAAGGTGTCATTGATGACCCATGAAGTTTTGAAGAATGAGAAAGAAGGAAAGAAGATGAAGATAGTTTATCAACTTGGAAGTACAGAATATTCATATAGTGAGGGAGAGGAGGAAGATATAGAACTTATGAAAACCCTCTCGAGGAAAATTAGAAATGTATTGAAGAACACAAAAAAGAAAAATGTAAATTCATCAGAACATTATAAATGTAAAGAAGAAGAAGATTTTGAACATGAAATGAAGAAGAAGAAGAAATTGACTATTGTGTAACCACCTTCCAATTAGAGCCATAGTAATAGCTCCTCAATGATGGATGAATAAAGAAACATCACTTTGTTTGAGGTAGCTGAAGGCTAGGTAAGTAAAAGTATTATATTTCTAATCTTAAACTGTTGTATGACATATTTTTAACCTTCATTCCTTTGTCCCTCATAAGAAAACCATCTTGCATATGAGTATGTAAGAAAAGCAAGTTAACAATCGAATGCTTGGACCATAATGAAAAATATATGAGCTAGATGACTTTGGTTTGAATATGGAAAATAAAGGTTATAGATTATGCATTTTAGGGGGAGCAAAGTTTAGAACTTTATTTCAGCAATTAGAGTTTTAAATCCCTCATCCCCTAGACCTTTTTGATTGTGATAAGAATGGGGAGAATTATGATTTGTTTCCATTTTGAGGAAAAATGACGTAAAGAGGGGGAGAACTAAACTTTTTAAATTTTTATGGACCATCTTAGCATATAAGTAGAATGAAACAAACTCCCATGTGTCATTGAATAAGATAAATAGAGAGAGTTTTACATAGTTCATTAGCATGCTTTCATTATCACAAGTCATCAGGTTTTGTCATCATAAAAAAGAGAGAATGTTGAATCGACACATCATTCCAATGGCTAGTTTTCAATGGTCCTCTTCCAAATACTAAAAAGTCTCTTCGAAACCTATAAATGAAGGTCCATTGAAAAAGAAAGAGAAGCTTGACGGTTCCATAAGCTAAACACAAATCAATCACAAAAAACTATTCAAGTTTCCAAATGCATTTGCTCCAAGGTGCTCCAACATTTAAAGATCTTAAAGTTGAATTATTCCGATCTCAAGAGGAATTTAAAACAATATAATATACATTGTTTATCATTTACATTTGAGCTTAACTACATGAACACCTTAGCCTAGATAGAGATATTTTTTTATATAGTTTATGTTTGTTAGTTTGAGTTCTTAGTAAGCTCTTGACAAATCAAATAGTGTAAGGGTTTGTTGGTAAGCTCTAAAAAACTAACATTATAGAGTTTCTGGTAAGTTCAGAGAAATTAGGTTGTTTATAACTTCTTGGTGAGCTCAGAAAACTAAGGGAACTGTGATTACATATGTTGTTAGTGAAATCCAAGGTTAGGGACACCTTGTGTTGGTCCATATAGATGAATAGCTCAAAAGGGGAGGGGTGAATTGAGCATATAGAAATTATGACCAAATAATAATTGATGAGCTAAGAGGAAGTAGTATTACGGTATACATATAATTTCCATATTTGATTGTTTAATCAACATGACTGCTTCACTTCCAAATTTAATTTCTCTTAACCATTCCTATGTCACGCAATTTATAGTATGTGTATGATGATGTGAATGATAATATTATGCTTGATGAAATAGTAAAGAATATAAAACAAAAGCACAAGCGTGCACACACACACAGACAATGCAGTTTTTATAGTGGTTTAGGAACCTCGTCCCTACATCTACTCTTCTAAGAGCACTAACTCATTGTGTCTTGGGTTTTACTATATCCTATATAATAGAAGTACACTAGTACTCCCAACACTCTTTTAGATTCCAACTCTTGGGGGCGTAGATAGTGTTCCCAATACTCTTCTGGATTTTAGCTCCAGGGGGTGTAGACAGTGTTTCTAATACTCTGCTAGTTTTATAAGCTCACCAAGAAACTCACTTGTTTTAAAGATCACTAGCAAACTTATTGATTTTTCAGAGCACACTAGCAACTTATACACTATGGTTTTCACGAGCTCACCAAAACTCAGATAGCTGATTAATAGTACTCATTTTACACATTTCTTTGCCTCTTTTACTAGGCTGATTTGTATAGAGATTAGGCTCACATATAAAATGATATCTCATTGAAGCTCATTAGATATCAATACTCTAGGTGTATAATTAAGATAGAATTTTTAGGCTCATGGTCATTAGTACAATGGAGATTGATTATCTATGAGGAAGAGTAGTTTGATTAAGAAATGTTACTTGATTAAACTCTATTCTGATTTTTCTCTCAGCTTCATCAACCTTCTTTGTTGACACTGCAGTACCTTTATATTGCTTCAAAAATGTCTACCTATTGGAGATAGTTGACTTTTCTTTGAACGTTGATATTTTTTGTTGAAAAAGCCGCCTCTTGAGAAACTCATTTGTAGTTGGAAAGCCTATAGCACCATCTTGAAGAAGATATTTTTCAGTTTTAGCAAATACCGGATAAAGACTTTTCTACTTGGCTGACTCTTTCACTATTTTGTAAAGACGCTCATTAAGCCTAAAGGGATGCAACCTCTGAGTGTTGTAGCCCTTATCAGAGTGTAGACTGCTTTCCTTTAAATTTCTTTTCATCTTCAGCTAAGCTCGATTTATCCAATCTGCTTTATAGAATCTGCTTTGAATTTTGACGAAGAGTGCAATCAGAAGTGTCTGGTTCAAGCAGCTTCTACTCTTCATGATCTGTCATATTTTATCTGAAAATTTTGTCAGATCATGTCTTGGATTTATCCCTTGTAAATAATAGACAAAGTTGCTCTGAGTAGATCCATATAATAGACAACTTCATCATTGTCAGAGACCATTTCAGCAAATTATTTCATCTTCTGGTTTGTCTGTTATAAGTAACAAATGAATTGAAGAAGCGCAGATGAAGTTCCCTTCATCTAGGTGATGTGGCTTTATCTGTTACAAGTGGCAGGCGATCTTTGTGGTACAGACAAAGCTTCTTCACAACAGATGAAGCGTCTTTCACTAGAAGAAGTCTTTTTCTCATTAGTTGAAGTGCCTTTGTCTGTTGTAAGTAGTAGATGATTCTTCTTGACAAACAAGGCTTCTTTCCTGATAGACAAAACATACTTTATTTGTTGTTTGTCTGTTGAGATCAATAGACAAAGTTGCAGCCCGTAGACAAAGTCTTTCAAATGGTTCGTCTGTTGCTTTGTCTATCGTAAGTGATCAATGATGACATGCAAACAAATTCTCTTTTTAGTCACTCATATGATAGTTGTATCTTAAGTAACAGACGATTCGTTGAGGCATGAACAACTTGCTTCTTTGAAGGTTGTCTAATGGTTTGTTTGTTGCTAGTGATAACCGACTCTTTGTAGATGAAGACGACAGACAAGGTTTTCTTCTATAGCTATTGTGACGCTTTTTCCTCGTCTTCTATATTTTCTATTGAGATTTCAGATAGGTTCCTTAGCCTCTTCAGTTTTCAGATGAGCTTTAAGTGATAGACAAATGCTTAAGTAATTTTGACTCTATCTTAGCTTTCACATTTGTCTGATTTCAGCTCCATTTCATCTCTACTTTTGCAAACTGAATTAATCTTTATTTTGCAGACAATTGTTGATTATAAGCAATTTTTCTGACTTATTTTTGAAACGATTTGTCTGAATCTTCTTGAGGTAGATGTTATCTAACACTGACTTTATCTGTAGACAATTTGCTTGATTACTTAATGATTTCTTTTCAAAGTTTTAACGTTATTCTTTCATATTATACTTGTCTTCTTTCGATCAGTGGGTTATGCTTATTGATGCATTCACTGAATGTGTTGTCCACTTCATTTGAGTTGTTTCCCTATATTCTTATATTTGTTTCTGCAATACTTGAAAACACAACTGCTAGTACCACATATGTTCACTTATATGTTATTGTTTATCATCAAAACTTAGTTATTTGTCATATGCACTATTTAGTTCAACACCTTAGAGAGTAAAGTAGATGATAAGTGGGGCCAAATCACCATAATCCTTCTATGCTTATTGTCTTGTTTGCATATGTGCTTTTGGTGTATTTTTTTTTTTCTGTACTTACAAATTCCATTTAGTTATTAATTTTGCCAGTTCTCTTATTTTCCCATATACCTTG
Organism: Pouteria campechiana; assembly: GCA_036873735.1. Classification (NCBI taxonomy): domain Eukaryota; kingdom Viridiplantae; phylum Streptophyta; class Magnoliopsida; order Ericales; family Sapotaceae; genus Pouteria; species Pouteria campechiana. The sequence continues at coordinate 11,555 of JAYJMB010047329.1, forward strand.
GATTTGGGAACCAACATTTATAGGATATAGATTTAACAATTTCTATAGACATTATTTATTTTTGTTATTTAAGCCATTTTTTGCATCTATCCAACCAAAGCCCCGCAAAGACAATGCCAAAGTTACAATGGTCATTGGTTCAATATACTAGCACAAGTTGTTCGTTTGAACCAGGTATGGCGACGTTAAATGCTACTGATGACATTAAGCGTCAGGCTAACCAGTCTAGACCAATGGATTGTCCGAGCATCCGATGCAACCACATGCTGCCGTACACTGATGACACTAGCGCTTCGCTTAATTATTCTCAACTAAAGTACTTAAACGGACCATAGACTCATTGTTGGTGTCACATAAAAGGGGTTCAAAATTCAAGCGAAGAACATTTTCCGCTAATTATCGTCAATCCCTTGACTGCTAACCAAAAATGAGACCGAAATTGCAGTAGACCAATTATACATTGCGGCACGTGCGTGTGGGTGGGGGAGTGGGAGCAGGAAATGGTTTGCTGGGCTGGCGTGGTGTACTGTTGATGTGGCTGAGAATCTCTCTTAAAGCGTGGAAAAAGATGAAAAAAGCAGGAAGAGACACATCGAATCAACTACCACTGTTTATGTCGAATAAAAATTTCAGATTAATTAATGGTAAATAACATTTTCTTCAATAAAAAACAATATTCTAATTTGGCGTTTAGTTATCCAATGCGGTCGGCATGCCAACATGATGAGACACAGGCGACGACTCCCTCTGCCTGCAACAGCCCTTAATTTCTTAAAGCCACTTGCATGCGCTGCAGTTCACATGCCAGAGTTTGCACATGTTCCATCAATTATGAGAAAAGGAGACGAGAGGGTCATTGGTATTTTGAGTACCACTAAGCAAAATCACCATCATATACTGCAGTGACCAGATGAAAAGACATTTGTAATTGCTTATCATTCACATGGGCTGAAAGATAAAATAACACAAACAGAAGGAAATGTAAAAGGATGTTGTGGTGTCCCTAGCAAGATTGGAAGGATGACGTTGAATGGTTTTGGGCGGATAATGGTGATGACCACTGCCCGTAACAGCAGCAGCGCATCAACTTTCCCATAAAGGCAAGGGAGGAAAAAGCCAAAACCTACAAGTGCTGCTCATGTGATGCTAGCTCAGGATCCAAAGCGCATCACGTGCGTGCACACACGTGAGAGTTGGACGATTGTGGTGGTGGGTCCCACACCCTGACAGACCTAACATGCACCAATCTGTTTGGTAACCCATTAGATCCTACATGTTAGGACGTAGATTAGCAGTGAGAAGAATAATAATGTTAGGACTTAGGACATTGATGAGTTGAGAGAATAATAATAATAATAATAATAATAATAATAATAGTAATACTAATAACGCAAAAAATTAGGGAGAGACAGAAAGAGA